>SJYQ01002404.1:1602208-1648360 GCA_006410935.1 Redunca redunca
GGAGTTGGTGATGGACAGGGAGGCCTGGCGTGCTGCAATTCATGGGGTCGCAAAGAGGCGGACACGACTGAGCAACTGAACTGAACTGAACTGAACTACCTAGATAATAGTTTCTGGTGTACATTTCCTGAGTTGGTGACATGAAAGCCCCCACCAAATGGAAGATGTGAATTGCTTAATGACCATGAGGACATAGCCCCGGGGTCTACAGTACATAGCCCAGAGGACTGTGGATTGATAACCCTTGTGACACTGCCCTGTTATCTTACCACCAACCAAGGAGCCGATCACATACCCTGTCCCCCTTCCCTTACTTAGGCTTTAAAAATGCCATTCTGTTCCTTAAAAAACTAAAAATAGAGCTATCACATGACCCAGCAATCCTATTACTGGGGACGTACCCAGAGAAAACTATAATTCAAAAAGACACATGCACCCCAATGCTCACTGAAGCACTATTTACAGTAGCCAGGACATGGAAGGAACCTCAATGTCTGTCAACAGAGGAATGGATAAAGAAAATGTGGTACAGATATACAATGGAATATTACTCAGCCATAAAGAGGAACAAAACTGGGTCATTTGCAGAGATGTGGATGCACCTAGAGACTGTCATACAAACACCGTGTATTAACACATCTATGTGGAATCTAGAAAAGATGGTATAGATGATCTTATTTGCAAAGCAGAAGAGAGACACAGGCACAGAGAGCAAATGTCTGGAAACCAAGCGGCGAAGGGGTGGGTGGCGAAGGGGTGGGTGGGATGAATTGGGGGACTGGAACTGACAAACACATTATTGATACTATGTATAAAATAGATAACTATTGAGAACCTATTGTATAGCACAGGGAACTTTACTCAGTGGTCTATTGTGACCTAAATGAAAAGGAAATCCAAAAAAGAGGCGATATATGTATATGTATAACTGATTCAGTTTGTGGTACAGTAGAGACTAATAGAACATTGTAAAGCAACTATACACCAATAAAAATTAACTAAACAAAAATGTTATCCGGAAACCCATCAGGGAATTTGGGCCTTCTGAGCACTAGCTGTCTTGGACTACTTGTATGAAGTCTTAGAATAAATGCTGTGTTCTCCTTCACTATGACCCAGCATCAGTAGATTGACTCTACAGCACATGGGCAAGCAGAATCAGGTTTAGTTCAGTAACAATTCAGTCCTCAGAAGCATGCTATAGAGAGGATACTATTTTTGTGTCCATAGTCCAGATGAGGGAATAAAGGTTGAGACAGTTAATAAATGGTAGGGTTGGGCTTTGAATTCAGCTCTGCCAGACTCTAGAGCCTGGCTTCTTAATCACAAAACAATCATGGTTTCTCCATGATATCCAAGGTATCATACACATAAGCAGGGATTAAATTAAAATGTTGATGATCATTCCTTGTTCTTAAAGAGATTTTAGTACTGTCACGAAGGTAAGACATACAAAATGGAAAAACAATTCATGACACCTTGCTGCTTTTATGCTGGTGTCAAAGAAGTACTAGAAAAAATTCATACAGGGAGAAATTGCTGGAGCTGATCTGGACAGGATGAGTGGGGATCGGATAAGCACAGAAAAGTGGGCTGGTCTCAAAAGTAACTGAGCAGATACTAGACTCCTTGGTTTAGAGCAAAGAGCAGTTTCTTCAACTAAACACATGGGTCCCCTTTTAAGGACTCTGAGGGTTTCAGCAAGTTATTTACTTTCCCAAGCCTCAGTTTCCCCATCTGTGAGAAGGGGATGATGTTTATCTCAGAGAGTTGCTGGAAAGATTGTGTGACTACAGCCTTGAAATGAAAAGACACTTGCTCCTTGGAAGAAAAGCTATGACAAACCTAGACAGAGTACTAAAAAACACAGACATCACTTTGCCAACAAAAGTCCATACAGTCAAAGCCATGGTTTTTCCAGTAGTCATGTATGGGTGTCAAAGCTGGACCATAAAGAAGGCTGAGTGCCAAAGGGTTGATACTGTTAAACCATGGTGCTGAAGAGGGCTTCCCTGGTGGCTCAGAGGTTAAAGCGTCTGCCTCCAATGTGGGAGATCTGAGTTCGATCCCTGGGTCGGGAAGATACCCTGGAGAAGGAAATGGTAACCCACTCCAGTATTCTTGCCTGGAGAATCCCATGGACAGAGGAGCCTGGCAGGCTACAGTCCACGGGGTCGCAGAGAGTCGGACACGACTGAGTGAATTCACTTCACTTCACTTCATGGTGCTGAAGAAGACTCTTGAGAGTCCCATGGATAGCAAGGAGATGAAACCAGTCAATCCTAAAGGAAATCAACCCTGAATATCCATTGTAAGGACTGATGCTGAAGCTCCAATACTTTGGCCACCTGATGCGAAACGCTGACTCATTGGAAAAGACCTTGATGCTGGGAAAGATTGAGGGCAGGAAGAGAAGGGGCTGAGAGAGGATGAGATAGTGGGATGGCATCACCAACTCAAAGGACATGAATTTGAGCAAACTCTGAAGGATACAAACCCTGGTGTGGACCCTGGCATGCTGTAGAACATGGGGTCAGAAAGAATTGGGCATGAATCAGTGACTGAAAAGAACAACAACAAAATGCTTGGGAAAGGAGGCATCTACTACCTTCTCCTCTACCCACCACATTGAATCTAATTTCCAAGTAGAGTTGGCTGACATCTTCCCCTGGCCCTCCAGTTAAAGACCTTATCTTAGAAACAGCCCTACCTGCTGTGAGAAGCCCTTCACAACCCGCCTCTGTTTGAGGTTGGTCTCTCCATCCAAGTTGGCAGTTTCCAGATGGCAGACCCCACTGGGGTCCGAGGAGAAGAGGAGGAGTATGTCGGCTGGGATGATCTCATTGCACTGCATCTGGATGAAGTCCCCCACACGTACATCCTTCCAGCACTTCTGCACGTAGCTCTGCTCTTTCCTGGGGTGGGAGAAAGACAGGGGTCAGAGCCTATGTTAAGGTTCTCAGAACATAAATGAATGAATGGAAAAGTCCCGCTCCCCGTACCTAATATCCCCTAATCAACCTGTCACAAGACTGCTCTGTGTTCTACGTGCCCCAAATGACCACTAGCATCATCTCTAGAAAAGCTAAGCACTATCTATAGTATCCCACTAGTAAAGATCTCTCCTGATGACCGTGTGGAGTTTTGACTGACTGCTGGCTTTTGACTGGTTGCTGTGCTCAGCCCTTGCATCCTGGCAGGAGAAAAAATTGAAAGGAGAAGGGGACCATATATTCATATTAACATCATATTCTTTATAAACTTCACTTCCCAGAATACCCAGTTGTCACTGAGGAAAGCAGGGCCATAAAAGACTGGAGAATAGGACATATGGCTTCTGGTTATAGGTGGAGAGTGGCATTAGAAATGTGAGAATATAGCCCACTGTCTAGGAAGATCTGAAGGGTGCTGAAATAGGAAACAGGGAATTAGGGAGACGGCACCAGGAACATTGACAGGATGGGCCCCACACTGATCACAGGGTCAGAGGGCTGAAGAAGTCTGAGAAATGATGCACTCGCTCTTCCCATCCAGTTTATCAGAGCTTACACAATGATCGGGGCAGCAACAACTCTGAATCTAGCATTTCTACCATGACAAGCACCGGTATCAATTAATATTTCATTTGCTTGCATAATAATGTAGAAGATATTATTATACCCATTTCACAAAGAGGGAATGGAGGGTTTAGAAGAAATTTCCCAAAGTTTTACAAAAACAGAGCTGGACCCTGAGTCTAGGTCCACCTTGACCCCAAACCCAGTTTTCACTGCTGCACAGGTATCCTACCTCCTCGAAGACATTCCCCTCTTTCTTCTCCAGTGAAATGGCAGCATCAGCTATTATACCCCCAGCAAAAAGACTCGTTATTCCCCAAGGCAATACATTTTGTCTCCAAGAGCCCTCATTTTACAAATTCTTCCTTCTGATTAACCAAATATTGAACTCATTCTGTTCTCCCAGGCAATCTGATTTATTCCATCTCCTACCATTTAAGAAATATTTTGAAGTATTCATCAGGCATGTTCTGAAGCCAAGTCAAATTTAACTTTCTAAGTGCTCTCAATTATTATGGGTGGCATAGTCTCCAGATCTGTCCAGAAGTGAGGGCTCTTTTAAGACTGTTTGGAAATCTCTTTAAATGTGAGATTTGGGACCAAACCTATATTCCAGATGTGGTTCTTTTGAATTAGGCTCAGCTGGCTTGCAAGTGAACATCTCTGAGCCCAGCCAGGCCTGGAAAGGCAGCTCTCCTTTGCTGTTTTTCTCCATGGATGCTGAGCCCCTCTGGGCATGCTGTTGCTTCTGTTTCTGTAGAAATCTGAGCTGCCCTGAGCATGACAAGACCACTCTTTCGCAGACAGAGAGATGTGACTGGAATGTCACTTTTGTCCTCAGACTGAAGATAAAGGTTTGACCTTTCTCCTTTCTTTGGGGCACTCTAGAAAACCCTGAGTAAGCCCTCCTAAGACTGCATTTTCCTTATAAAAGATCCGTGTGAAGGACTACCCCCACTTTTTTGAAATGGATGTATATTCTTTGGGAGCCTTTTGGAAGGCCATCCAAGAGAAGTTCTGATCAAAGTCTATAAAATAATCAGAAATTGCAGTTAGGGAGCAGTCTTAAAATTCTCAAGACCCATAGAATTCTTTGGAAGTGCCCACAGCGTAGCAGCCACTGGTTAAACTAATTGGTGGGCAGTATCGTCCCAATGGAAACCACTTCTGAGCATTTTGAGGGCAGTGCATCTGTAGCATTTCAGTAATTCTTTTAATGGGAAAAGTAGGTTTCTAAGCCCTTTTCATCCCCTCAGCTTGTTTTATGCTCTCCTGCTTCTCTATGTTATTTTTACTTTTTTTTACCATGAAGAATAGAGATAGTTTTCCCAGATTTGTTTCTCACTGCCATTTCAGAGAAACACTTATGTGCTGATTTAGGAAAACTTTTTTTCTTTAGAGTAGCCTTGGGAACACCTGTTAAATGTCCAAATTTAAGGCTAAAGAAATTTGAATGGCAGATACTTTCCATGGGAAAAGGATCTTACCGTGGTGAAGGGGGGAGGCTTTCTCTATTGTTTTTTTCTTTTATTCCCCCTTTGTGTGAGGGCACTTAAAAAAAAAAAAGATTCTTGAATAGTACAGCAAAATTGCTCCAAATGATTGCCATTCAACTTGTCTATATTCTTCTCCACTTCCCGCCTTTGACTTCTGTCCTTTGGGAATGGCCCACTTCCAAAGGCGACCTCAGCACTCTGCTTGGTACTTGAGATGGGATTTCATGAGAACAGCACTGACTCTGAGCAATATTCTAACTGCCAATACTTTCAGAGAATGATAGTTCAGGAGGTTTGCAAAAGCTAGTTGGGAGTGAGTGCCATATACATAGACATACCAGTGGCAGGCCAACACATCTCCACCCATCAATATTGAATCTCATTCTTCTTCCTTCTAATAAAGGACTCCACTGTTTATTACTGGAGGAGGAAATGGAAACCTACTCCAGTGTTCTTGCCTGGAAAACCCCATGGACAGAGGAGCCTGGAGAGCTACAGTCCATAGGGTCGCAGAGAGTGGGACACAACTGAGCACGCACGCATTACTTATTATGAGTTGTGAGTTACTAAGAGAATGGAAGATGGAGGTTATGCAGATGAATTATGAAACATAAATATCTATATCTATATAGATAATTATGAGGAGTCTCTTCTGTGAGGTAGGCTGGAGTGTTGTCTTGTCAGTTCCCATGGTGATGATAGGTATCTCAAGATCAATGGAACCACACAAGAAGCTACACATCAAGCTGGTCTCTAACTTTATTCCATCATTCCTTGGATCCCAGGGAGGTCCTGTTCAGTACTGCTGTCCTGGTAACAATCACCTGTGTTTCCTTTAGCTGTAATCTTCTCTTCCTTAAGATGACATGCAGTGCTGAAGAACACTCTTAGTCCCCGTTGTAGGCTTACACTCCCCCAAACAGAGATTGCCCTCCTCCAGGTCACGCTGCTCAAACAGAGGCTCATACACCTGCAGGCATGTATCCTGCCATGTGTCCAGGAGCACAGAAGCTATGGAAGCAACAGCTTTTAGGGAGGGTGTTTAAGTTTTTTTTTGGGGGGGGTACATAATTTAGTAATTTAGCTGGTATAGAATTTGAATTACATTTATATTGATTGACTCAAACATAGTAACATTATAGAAATGGAGTTAGATTTTATAGGAATTTGGGGATGAAAAAAGTGACATTGGAGACATTTCCTTCTTGCAGTGGGTTATTCTGTGCTGATTTCCTGATCCCCTGGGGACCCACTCTGTCTCAACTGTTAGAAATATAATTGCGGAAAAGGCAAGGGTGCACAGCCCTGGGATCCAGCCCCAGGAGGTGCTGAGTGGCTGAATCCCACTGAGGCAGAAAAGTGGTGTGCTTCCGTACTGAGGGATGCCCAGATGTGGCCAGCAGCTGGCTGGGAGCCACCTGGGGGAGTCACTCCCTGGTTAGTCCAGCCCATTTGGAACAGATGCCCCGGGTGGACACATCCACACGCTCCTGATCGTTTCCCACATGCTCAGTGAGTCCACACCTGGGAACTGATTGCTATTTTAGTTTCGTGGCATGTTCACTGCTGTTTAAAAATAAGACAAATCAACATGGCTGCGGACAAAGACTCCATCTGGCAGATTTTGCCTCGGGGAGAAATTAAGTGGTGCAGTGCTAAATGGCTTTCTGAGAGGAGCTAGGGCTTATTAAGAGGTAAATAAACAGCATGAGAGGTTTGTAAACAACGAGGTCCTGTGGGGAAGCAGGTGAAAGGTGGGGAATGGAGGAGGAGAGGGTGTTTAAGGTCCCATTTCTCAAGTACTATGTGGGTTGGGGTTCCTCAGGTGGCACCTGCCAATGCAGGAGATATAAGAGACGTGGGTTCAGTCCCTGGGTCAGGAAGATCCCCTGGAGGAGGGCATGACAACCCACTCCAGTATTCATGCCTGGAGAATCCCATGGACAGAAGAGCCTGGTGGGGTCGCAAAGAGTTGGACATGACCGAAGCAACTTAGCATGCACACACATGAAGGTCTTATGTTTTAAGGAACTAGAGTAGAGGGGATTTATCAGGAAGCTTATTTGTCTGTAGGATTTCCCACCTGGTATAGGATGAGCTCACCTGGACTGTCCTTCAAGAAGCTGGCATGTCACACCTCAAAGGGTCTGTCATTACCCCAGGGTGAAAGGGGAAGCCAGTGAGAATGAGTGCAGTATGGGGACTAAGAGTGGGCCTGAATCTCAACTTCACCACTACTACCTGAGTGACCTTGGGGAAGTAACTTAATCTTTCAGAGACTATCTTCAGTTGAAGGTAATACATGTATTTGCCTCGGAAGGTTTTTAACAGGATTAGTGAGATGACCCATGTAAGGGACTGAGAGCTTGGTTTTGCACTTAGTAAGTAAAGTAAGTAAAGCTGCTTTTATGCTGCTGATGACAATGATTGTTAATGTTATGGGGAGGGCTAGCCACCACTGTTGCCCCAGCATTTTCTTCTTCATGCTATTGGGATGCCCACTTTATGTCTGTAATTACATTTCATGAGTTGGGTTCAGACACATAATGTGCAAACACATTTAAAGAAACTTTAAAAATCCAAACATTTTTCCCAAGCCCCAAAAGAAGGGCCAAATGTAGCCTATGGAAGACTAAGGACTCTGAATGCTGGTTACTGGGCAAATTCTCAGAAATATATATCCTTAAAATCAGGGCTTCCCACCAAGTTTTTGAGGATGTTGAAAAACTATGAATAGTTCTAAAGTTTATATAAAGAGCCAAAAAAGGCCAACTAGCTTTAAGACTTACTATAAAGCTACAGTAATCAAGACAGTGCAGTATTGGCCAAAGAACAGACTAATAGATCAATAGAACAGAATAGATAGCCTAGAAATAGATTCACATAATTATAGTCAACTGACCTTTGACAAAGGAGCAAAGGTGATACAACTGAGCCAAGATAATCTTTTCAACAAATGGTGCTGGAACAAGTGGACATTCAAATGACAAAAAAGAAAAAAATAGAATCCAGACACAGATCTTATACTCTTCACAAAAATCAACTCAAAATGGATCACAGGCCTAAACGTAAAATGCAGAACTATAAAACTCCAAGAAGACAACATAGCAGGAAACCTAGATGACCTTTGGTATGACGATGACTTTTCATGTAAACACCATAGGCACATTCATGACAGAAGTAATTGATAAGTGGGATTTCATTAAAATCAAAAATTTCTGTTATATGAAAAATGATGGTAAGAGAATGAGAACACAAGCCACTATCTGGGACAAAATATGTGTTTTGCAAAAGACACATTTGATAAAGGATTGTTATCTGAAACATACAAGAACTCTTAAGTGTTAGTCACGCAGTGTCTGACTCTCTGCGACCCCCATGGACTGTAGCCCACCAGGCTCCTCTGTCCATGGGATTCTCCAGGCAAGAATACTGGAGTGGGTAACCATTCCCTCCTCCAGGGATCAAACCCGGGTCTCCTGCATTGCAGGTGGATTCTTTACCATCTGAGCCACCAGGAAAGCTCTTAAAACGCAACAATAAGAACAAACAACCCAATTAAAAAATGGACAAGAGACCTAAACAGACACCTCAACAAAGAAGATATACAGATGTCAAATAAGCATACAAAGCATCATATGTCATCAGAGAAATGCAAATTAAAATGAGATATCGTACATCCCTATTTGAATACACAAATCCTGAACACTAACAACACAGCATTTGCTTCTTCATGCTACTGGGATGCCCACTTTATGTCTGTGATCACATTTCATGAATTGGGTTCAGACGCATAATGTGCAAACACATTTAAAGAAACTTTAAAAATCCAAACATTTTCCCCAAGCCCCAAAAGAAGGTTTTTTTTTTAAAAAAAAACAAAACAAAACAAAAAACAAACAGGTGAGGAAGCTGAGTAACAGGCAGTCTCACACATTGTCAGAATGGTGCAGCCATTTTGAATGGTACAATGGAACAGCCACTCTGATAGACAATTTGTTGGTTTCCTAAAAAACTAAGGCCTACGGCACTTAACCTATATTACCATTTAATTGCCTACTTTTATTGTATTATTACTGCTGTCTCTGTTTCACAGATGAGGAAACTTAGGCCCAGAAAGGTTATCCAACTTGTGTAAGGTCACGCAGGTACATCGACCAGGACACAGGAATGACAGCTGTGGGGGCTTCCCAGCTCCATGTGGTCTCTTGGTTCTGTTGGAGAGTGAATACAAAGCAGATAAAGCCTCAGCTTCTGGGGGCATAAATAAAGCCAAGAACAGGGGTTGAGAACAGGAGCCTCAGCTTTTGGAATTATGAGCTCCATCATGGCGAGACAGAGGCTATAAATCGTCATCCGCTCAGATACAAATCATGCCTGTTGACAGGAGTCCAGAGGTTTGGGGACACCGGGATTCTTGTTTTATGATTCTTCTACCCATTGAATTTGGGGGAGAACCTAATGCATTCAAACCTGACATGATAAGCTGAATTGGCCCAAATAGTTTATGGCCCACTGTGAGTGCAGGGTGAGGCTGTGGGAGTGGGGTGGGCCCTTGCACAATCAATGCTTCAGAGAGGGCGTCTATTTGGCTGGTGCCAAATGCAGAGCAAAGAGCCTCAGGGTGGATGCAGCGGTCTGCTGGTCTGTCAACTCCAGCCAGTGGCACGTTTAATGGTCATGCCTCAAATGACACTATGTTCCTCTGTTACATGCATTTTTCAGATTCTTCCTGCAGACCTATTTTGCTTTGTCATTAGAGCTTGGATTCAAGCTTTATGATAAAGAGTTTGTCTTCTTCCATGCAGTTCAAATCCCCAGTCAATGGTCCATCTTTCTTACTCCCCTGGGCTTCTCTGGTGGCTCAGCTGGTAAAGAATCTGCCTGAAATGTGAGAGACCTGGGTTTGATCCCTGAGTTGGGAAGATCCTCTGGACAAGGGAACAGCTACCTACTCCAGTATTCTGGCCTGGATAATTCTATACAGTCCATGGGGGTAGCAATGGGTTGGACACGATTAACTGACTGTCATTTCACTTACTCCTGGCTATCAGGGTTATATAACTATCCTTAGTAATATCTTAGCCAACACTTGCTGATGGCTACTGAATGCCAGCCACTATACTAAGCATTTTACATGCATTACTTCATATAACACTAGAAGCAAACTCAGGAAAGTAGCTTTAGGGTGAAAAATTTATGAGTGTATTTTGATGTTTGGATGGTAAAGCCTCAGTTCTACCCTGTCCATCATTTCATCACCTTTGGGTTTATCAGAGGGATGGTATATGGAGGAAAATAATAATAGCATGGGGATTAAATAGCTATTAATATTAAGAGCCACACAAATATGATATTCTAATGTAGAATACCATGTGTTAGAAGTTGGGTTGGGATAATTGGCCTGAGCTCTAGGACAGATGAAGCCACCTAAATCCCTTGTATAATCTAAATCTCAGTCTGCGTGTACTCAGGAGTGCTATGGAAAGGGTTTGGGAGAGAGAGGTCCAGGTTCTATAAGGGTTTTCCAAATTCAGATTTTAAGTCCTGCCACATAAGAGAGAAATGAGAGAACAGAACACAGGTTCTGCTTTTAAAACATGGTTACCCTGCCCAATGGAAAATGTGATTCAGTGAATGCCTGTGAGCTATGCCAATAAAACAGGCAATTCCTCAGTTGTATGGGTGGAGAATGTAGCAAGGAAAATGAAGGTTCAGGTTGGACCTGGCTTTGAAAAAATAAGAGTTGAAGTGACTGGAAATAAAAAATAATAATAATGTAGTGCTAATTATAGTGCAGACACTGAGTTAACAGTTTATAAGGATTATTTCATTCAATCCACATGACCCTGGGAGACAGGTGCTAATACTGGTCCCATTTTACAGAAGATGAAACGGAGGCTGCAGGGATCATGTAACTGCAAATGTCCACGTACTTAGGAAGTGGCAGTTCTGAAACAAGCCCAGGTATGACACCGAAGGCCTTGACTCCAAGTGTTCAGTAAGACGTCACATTTTAAACATCTTGTGGAGGCCACTTTATGCGCCCTCCTCTGGAACTGCACCGTCTGGTTGTTTTTATAGCTCTGTTACTTTCAAGCTCTCTCACATGTCATCTTTTCACAAAATGTACCATAAAGGGACTGTGATCACTGGAGATGAGACAAATGGGGCCACGACTGCCTAAGTAGGTCATGGAGTTAATAGTGACAGACCCAGGATCAGGATCTCTGGTCTCCTCAACTCTCTGGGTTTCCAGGGGTTTCCAGCATGGAAGGAAACTGACATACAAATAAAACCAGGTTGCAGGCCAGGCATCTGCCTTCTCCAGCAGAGCTCACCATGGCTGAGAGACTTCATGACCATGCTTCAGAAGACTGGCCACAATCCTATAGCACCGGCAATTCTTTTTATGTTATAGAAGCCAACTGACAGAAAAGAGCATCTCCAAGCTTTGGTAAAAAGTCAGAATTTAAAATTTTGCAGGGAATTCTTTGGCAGTCCAGTGGTTAGGACTCAGAGCTTTCACTGTTCTGGGCCCAGGTTTGATCTCTGGTCAGGGAATTAAGATTCTGAAAGCTGCACAGTGTGGCCAGTTCAGCTCAGTTGCTCAGTCGTGTCTGACTCTTTGCGACCCCATGAACTGCAGCATGCCAGGCTTCCCTGTCCATCACCAAATCATGGAGCTTGCTTGAACATGGCCAATAAAATGAAATAAAACTTTCTAACTGGAACCATTTCTCACCCAAGCTCCTGACATCTCTTGATCCTGGTCTTTTGGTACCAGAATAAGTCACATGTACCACCTTTGGGTGACATGTCAGGCTGTGAGCTGACATGTTTTCTCTGCCTGTTTGAAAGCTGCTCATCCTTCAGTGACCTCCTGAAATGTCACCTCTTCAGGGAAGGCTTCCCTTGGCTGGCTCTGATATTTTTGGTAGTCAGATGTATCCGGGCAGCCCATGCATGACTGTGACCCTCTATCCACAGGCAGGGGACACAGTAGTTGTTTACCAGTTCCTCATGGTCTATGGACCGAGAGCCCTTCGAGGCTCAAAGGGTCTTCATGTTCACGCACATGCACTTGGTCCCTACTTGAGACCTGCTGAACAGATGAATAAGTGTGTGCTTGGCTGCTGAAACACTGAAAGGCTTTTTACTGCATTACAATATGGTGACAAAAACCTTCACGGATTTTTTTGCTTCCCACTTCTGCTTCCTTCCTGCCTGTTTTCTGAATACCAATAAAAATGTATTAAGTTCGATGGAAAATTACAAATCTCTTGCTGGGTATGGTTTCTAGATTCATTAAATTGAGCCCTGGGAGAAACTAAGCTAATACAATTCTGAAGCTAATCTCTCCTTGAAGTCATTCCATAAATCTGATTAATGGGTCACCTTAAGACCACAAGCACAGTGGCTATATTAAAAGAAAATGCTCTAACAGGATTGTAATTCTGTTAACAAGGATTCTGCTGTTTGCAAAAAGATTTTCTTACAGTATAAATAAGTCTAGGCTGGATGATGCATGGGATTAGGGGGAGCAAAATTCTAAAGGTCCTAGTATTCAACTGCACAAAAATGAAGACATTTGACATCAATTTCTCAAATGTGTGAATCAGAGACAAAATGGATAGAACGAGTACCTGAGATATAAGCTTTTATAGTATCTCTCAGGAAAAAAAAAATGTCCTCTCGGATCTTGTATTCTTCGCCTGAAATTCTGTCATACACCATCAAATGGTAGAAGTGGATGCTCCTCACCATCAGTTATTTATCTAACATTTTCTGGCTTGCTATTCTGGGATCTTTCATAGAATTAATCCACTTCAGGGTTGGAAGAACTTTAGGGATTTATATTACAGAATGTTCCAAAGTGTGTCTGTTCCTGTTAATATGTGGAAAATAATTCACAAGGACTTGAAGCTCAGAAATATTTTAAGGTGATGGTATTGAGGACATGGAGGTGGCCTCTCCAACATCTGCTCCTCCTTCTCTTGGAAATAACTCATGTTTTCGTTAGGATTTTTCACCTTCCCTGGGAAGCCCATATGCTTTCAGAGAGGTGAACCTTCTTCCTGGGCTCTGTGACTCAAGTATAATCTAATTAGAATAATCTCAGCTCCTGCTCACAAGGACTGCTTAAGGGATGGGCATGTGACCCACTGGGGTTCTAGGAGGTACTAGGAGGTAAAGACGATCTGGGGAGTAAACTTCCTGAACCTTCTGAGAATGCCTCCAAAAGTCCTTTTGTTTCTCCCTTTGTGGGTTATTTTATGTAGATGTGAAGGCTGGAGCTGCTGCAGTCATCTCATTACCATGAGGGAAATCTGCTTGAGGGTAAAGATGGCATAGAGGGGGACCAAATGAAAAGGACAGCTAAGTGCTGCAGCTAGTATACCACTGATTGACTGACTGAACTATGCCTGATCACCTGCCCACCTCAGGACATTTGTAGTGACTTGAAGAAGCACAAGCTGGAATCAAGACTGCCGGGAGAAATATCAATAACCTCAGATATACAGATGACACCACCCTTATGGCAGAAAGTGAAGAGGAACTAAAAAGCCTCTTGATGAAAGTGAAAGAGGAGAGGGAAAAAGTTGGCTTAAAGCTCAACATTCAGAAAATGAAGATCATGGCATCTGGTCCCATCACTTCATGGGAAATAGATGGAGAAACAGAGGAAACAGTGTCAGACTTTATTTTTTGGGGCTCCAAAATCACTGCAGATGGTGACTGCAGCCATGAAATTAAAAGACACTCACTCCTTGGAAGGAAAGTTATGACCAACCTAGGTAGCATATTGAAAAGCAGAGACATTACTTTGCCAACAAAGGTCCTTCTAGTCAAGGCTATGGTTTTTCCAGTGGTCATGTATGGATGTGAGAGTTGGACTGTGAAGAAAGCTGAGCGCCGAAGAATTGATGCTTTTGAACTGTGGTGTTGGAGAAGACTCCTGAGAGTCCCTTGGACTGCAAGGAGATCCAACCAGTCCATTCTGAAGGGATCAACCCTGGGATTTCTTTGGAAGGAATGATGCTAGAACTGAAATTCCAGTACTTTGGCCACCTCATGCGAAGAGTTGACTCATTAGAAAAGACTCTGATGCTGGGAGGGATTGGGGTGGGAGGAGAAGGGGACAACAGAGGATGAGATGGCTGGATGGCATCACCGACTCGATGGACGTGAGTCTGAGTGAACTCCGGGTGTTGGTGATGGACAGGGAGGCCTGGCGTGCTGCGATTCGTGGGGTCACAATGAGTTGGACACGAATGAGCGACTGAACTGAACTGAAGAAACAAAATCTCTTCATTGTTTAAAAGTGTTTGAGTTGAGGTTTCCACTTCTTGCCATAAAGAGTATCTCAACTGATACAACAGTTCAATAAAGTTGGATAGTTCCTTACTGAAGGGTCTCCCAGAATCTTTATTATTAACGTTCATTTGTTTGACTCAAGAGATTTCTAAAGTAATTATTATTTTCCAGGTTTAATTGGCTGTGGGTTCTGTTCTTTCAAAGTTCATCCCACAGGACAAGATCTAGTCTGATTTCTGGGTTTTACAAAAGTAGAAGCTGAGACCCAAAGATTTCAAGGACTTTTCTAAGCTACCACTAGTAGTTAGATACAGATCTTGGCCTAGAGTATAGGCCTTCTGACACCAAGGCCTGCATTCTTGCTTCAAGTTCATACCATCTCTCTACAGAGATGTTCCCTCACTAAAGATAAATCTCAAAAGGAGAATCTAATTATTCTTTTGCAGCGATTCCAACCTCCTATGACATTATAAAGTGAAAGTTACAAATTAGGGGGCTCAAAGGCAAAGTAAGAATTTTAGGTCAAATAAAATAGGTCTGAAGTTTTAAAAAATATATCAGGTCATTTCAGGACTTGCCTGGAGGCACAGTGGTAGGAATCCACTTGCCAGTGCAGGGGATACAGGTTCAGTCCCTGGTTAGGGAAGATCCCACATGCCAAGAAGCAACTAAGTCTGTCTGCCACAGCTACTGAAGCCCACATGCTCTAGGGCCCAGAGCCACTACTACCGAGCCTGTGGGCTGCAACCACTGAAGCCCGTGGCCCTAGAACCTGTGCTTTGCAACAAGAGAAGCCACTGCAATGAGAAGCCCACGCATCAAAATGAAGAGTAGTCCCTGCTTGGCACAACTAGAGAAGGCCTATGCAAAGCAACACAGTCACAGGACAGCCCCCATTCCAAAAAAAAATCAGGCTATTTCAAATAAAACTATTAATTTCTAGCTCCCCTAACAAAATTCAAACAATCTGGCAACATTAGGCCTGTTTTCCCACGTGGTAACCAGCTGGAGCTCACCAGTTCTGTCTCCTAAGATGAATGCATGCCCCTGTCTCAGTTTGCCACAGTTCCCACCACTCCCTGTTGCATCCTAGCATTGATGTCAAGTGTCCGTTGCCATCAATCAGTACATCAATAATATTGCTTTCTTTTTTTATACCCAGTCTATTCCATTCAATCACTTGCCTGGTTCTTATAGTCAATTACTTCATAATACTGGAAAAATTAAAATTTCCCAAATTGAGATACTATAAAATCTTTCCAAGATTTTACAAGTTTGGAACAACACTGAGTTAACCAAAGATGAACAGATTTGTTGTAATCTTTTCTTAGTCTTTCATGAACCATGGGTCTAGGAGGGCCAGTGTACATTTCTCTGTTCATGAATTTTTTTTCCCCAGAGACCATCTCTTGTCACTATCATTCCACTGAACACACTTTGGGAAATACTAGCACAAAACCCCCTTATGTAAACAATAAGAACCTACTATACAACAAAGGTAACTATACTCAACATCTTGTAATAATCTATAAATGGAAAAGAATCTGAAAAAGAATACATAGATATGTATAATTGAATCATTTTGCTGTATATTTGAAACTAACACACTGTGAATTAACCACTGTTCAGTTGAAAAAAAATAAGAATTTGTATTTATATTATCAATAACCAAAAAGTCTTCCCCAGTACATATAGCATGATATAAGCATTCCCAAAGTAATTTTTAAGTCCTGAGAACTATGTTAATCAAGTATTGAAATAAATTGAACTTAGATTCTGGTTTTCATATACTCTCTGGGTTAAACTATGATTCCCTAAAATAATTAAGAATGATCAAACCCATTATTACTACTAAACATTGATGTGTAACAATTTTGAGAAGATATCTCTGAAATTATATTATTAAGAAAAAAATGATATTATATGTTTGAAAAAATAAAGAAGAAAAACCTTTATGTCCCTACCAGTGGCCTGGGAATAAATGTCTTTTTCTCTGGATCGTTAGCACCTCCATTTATTGCTGTTCTTCTGGACGTTATTTTGAGAGCAGAATGACAACAGCCTGGCCTGTATCAGGCCAGCACCCAGCACAGGTCAGTCTAACTGACCTGAAATTACCCCAGAACAGGCCCATTTTTATGGGATGCTCTGAACAGAGCAGGGAGAGCAGGACCAAGCTGACTGGGGTCCACATGTGTCCCTGCTTCACAGGGCATCTTCTATGGGAAAAACAACAAAGGAAACAAAGGAGAAAGACAGGAAAAAAAAAAAAAAAAGCCCAAAACCAAAGGTAATGGGGCAGTGGGGGGAGGGGATGTTGAATGGTGACAAGACAGAAACAATGCTTTCTTTAAAAAAAACAGTTTCCTTGGGAAAAATGACACACTGCAACAGCTATTTTTTCCCTCTTAATAATTTCCTTATTCAAAGCTGAGGAATGATCCAATCTCAAGTCCAGGTATTCAGTGTGCTAATCACTTTCAACAGTTAGATCTAGCCGGCGGGGAGGGGTGAGAACATCAAGGCTTCAGGTTAATATTTTTAGGTATGCAACTGTGGCCTGCGGGCACAGGAACCAGAAGCTCATCTTTTGTTGAGGGGAGGGTATGGAGGTTCTCTTAGGGGTGCCCGAGGGACAGCTGAGTCCCTTGCATTACGTGATCTCCTGAGAAGCTTCCCCAGGCTACAACTTTCGGAGTGGAGTCTGGCTCTTAAACCCTCTCATCAGCCAGCTCTAAGTCGATGAGTTACATGTTTTTCCCCAGGGAAGAGGGCTTCTTAGAAAGCAGCAGCCCCTGAATAGTGGTGAGGCACACCCTGGAGCAAGCTCCTTTCACCCCAAGAAGGACCAGAGTGACAGTACCAACTTCTGCTAAACTGGGATCCATGGTATCAGAGGGAACAAGTCAGATCAATGGTGCTTCTCAAGAGAGACGGACTTTATTCTTACTTGGCAGAAAGTCAAGCCCTCACCTGCTGCAATTGACTGACTCATCTAAGGCGTCTCATTGCCAGACCAGAAAGCACTCTTTGTCACTGAAATCTCACTGCAAGCCCAGACTCCATTCCCTTGCTTCTTTCTGGGCTACAGGAATTGTCATTAAGTTGAGATACGTGATAACTCGACTATCTTCCCTTACTGATTGGGAGCATGTCCTTTTCCCAACAACCCAGTCTGGCTGTTGACTCAATGGAGTATTTCTAAAACAACAGCATATATAAAATTATGTTATATAGCATGGCAAGACAAGTGGTGAGCCGTTTTTGCTTAGGTTGGGACATTAGAGAGAGAGCCTAAGGGCAGTCTTGATGAAGCTAATATGAGTTTTACATTCTAAAAATAAAGCCATGACAGCTTGTATACTGACTATCGTACAACAGGAACAGTGCTAAGTACTTTATAAGGATTATTACACTCAACTCTCATGACCACCTCAGGAAGTGTTCCAGTTTTACAGATGACAAAATGCGTCTCAGAGAGGTTAGGTCACTTGCCTAAGGTCTCAGAGAGTTAATGACTGATGGAGACAGAGTTCAATGTGGGCGGTGTGTCCGGGGCTGATTCTCTAATATAATGCCTACTACTCCCCTCAAAAACAGTGATGCCACTTTTCTCTGAGGGTCTCTAAACATGCTCCAACATGCTCATGGCCACACTCACCAAAATGAATGTGAATTTATGCAAAATTCTTAAACATCTAACACATTTACACAGCAAAGGAAATGTCACATAAATAAAGATCTTCTAGTATTAATAAATGATGGACTCAAATCTCAATTTCTTTCGTTTTCTGTTTTTTCCCATTGTGGAGAATCAAACAGCTTCACTACAATAAAATAATGCTATCTCCCTATCCCATCCTTTCAAAAACAGCTGCTGCGGTGGCGGCAGCCACAGAAGGATCAGAGCTGGGGTCAAGACATCCCCGGGTGTTTGGCTTTACCTGCTATAGACGAGGCACTCTCGGCTATTGATCACTTTATCAGATTTGTACCTCCGGAGGTCTTCCCAAGCATCCTTGATGGCAGTGACCGCCAGAATGATACAGATTGGTATCATGCTCACCTCTGGCTGGAATGCATTGAGCACAGGGATAAAATTCAGAACCACGATGCCCACAAAGTAGAAGTTGGCAAACCGGTGCAGCTGCTCGAAGATGTTCTTGGGTATAAAGGACAACACAGTGTACTTGCTGGTCTTGATTTGATTCCCACGATAATGTCTGTTGGGGTTCTCTTTGTGGGCCCATCTTTCAAAGAGCAGGTTGGAAACCACCACTCGTTTCTTGTCTTCTTTCCTTTTCCGCCTTTTCTTGCCTTCCTTTCTCATCTCTGCTCAGTCCTGTCTCTAATTCTGATAGCAGGACACTCGAGTTTCCCATAAAAGAGGTTCTTTTCTGATCATTTCCATTGTTCAGCTGCCAGCAAGTGATGACATCTTTGACTTGCTTTCTTGGCTGAAAATTTTTCTCTACTTTCAGAAGGAAAACTAAAAATAAAAAAGCCGGTATATAAACACTAAGGGAGAAGGATGACAAGGAAAGAGCTTGCAGAGAACAGGTGTGTTTCCACTGGTCACTTCCTTCTACGTGTTGAGACTCCACCTGTTGGAATGCAGACGTCATTCACAGGTAGCTTCCTTTTCCACCCCAGGCAACCCAGAACAGGTGTGCCAACTCTGGGTCCTAAAACCTACCTTGTTAGGTTCTAAAGGCAAGGATTTACAGCCAAGAGCCACAGATGCTCTAAAAATGGTATATATTTTCTGGTTTGGGAGACATTTCTCGTGAGTCTTCAAAGAGCTGTTCCTGAAGTTGGTCTCCTGAGATGATTCAGTCAATTTCAGAGTTTAACTCTTAAAGAAAAAAAAACAAAACTATCTATATCTGTCTACTATTTGGCTGTGCCAGGTCTTAGTTGGGGCACTTGAGATCTTCATATAACACGTGGGACTTTCAAATGTGGCATGCAAGATCTTCAGTTGCAGAATGTGGGATTTACTTCCCTGACCAGGGATTGAACCTGGGTCCTTTGCATTGGGAGCATGGCGTCTTAGCCTCTGGCCCACGATGGAAATCCCTCAAGTTTAAGTCTTGAGCTGTCTATCCTCCTCTTAATAATGTAACATCCTAGGTTTAATAATATGATGTTTAGAAAGAAAGAAAGAAAGTGAAGTCACTCAGTCGTGTCTGAGTCTTTGCGACCCCATGGACTACCAGGCTCCTCAGTCCATGGGATTTTCCAGGCAAGAATACTGGAGTGGGTTGCCATTTCCTTCTCCAGGGGATCTTCCCAACCCAGGGATCGAACCCAGATCTCCCGCATTGTAGGCAGACGCTTTACCGTCTGAGCTACCAGGGAAGCCCTAATATGGTGTTTACATGAATTAAATTAAGGTTTCTAAATCTCAGCACTAGTGACATTTTGGGCAGGATCATAATCTTTGTTGTGGGAGGTTTTCCTGTACATTGTAAAATGTTTAGCATCATCCTTGGTTTTACCCATCAGATTTCAGTAGGACCTTCCTTCCCAATATGGCAACCAAAAGTGTCTCCAAAACAGTTCAGAAGTTCCTTGCATGGGAAAATTGTCCTGGTTGAGTATCACTGAATTAAGTGAATTGAAAAAAATGAAAGTGAGAAGAGAGACCAACTTTTTGAGGATGCTAATAAGTTTATACAATCCATTTGCTACAAAGAAAACAGAGGAATACTTGCCCTTACCGTTCGTATATCTGGATGTTGGAGCAGTTTATCTGTCTATCAAAGCGGTATCTCCTGAAGTCCTCCAGGCCATCTTTGACCATGATGATGAACAGGACAATGGCCAATGGTAACATGGTGATTTCCCTGTGGAAGACTTCCAAGGTGGGCATCCAGTTCAGAATCACCAGGAACAGGAAATAGAGGTTAGCCCATCTGGAGGGGGCAAGAAAGGTGTGAGTGAAAACTATGGAGAAGAAAACTATGGTTGACACTATTTCTTCCCTACTACTAGCTCTTACTAACATGGCATTCTCTTTCGGTGTCACCTTGAATGGCACGGTGAGGGCTTTGAAGTCAAATCCATCTAAAATGAAGACAGTACTACGTACTTCATAGGTTTCCTATACATATTACATGGGACGATATTTACTATGTATGTAATAGAGGGTTCCAGAGTATAGTAGTTGCTCGATAAATGGTAGGAGCTAATAATTACAAAATTTGGGATAATGTCTGGATGCATACTTTGCTTTATAATTAAAATGTAATTTTGCCTATATTATCTCAAAACAATGACTTGCAAGTTTTAAGCTTTCCAAGGTACATCTTGCTCCCTCTAGCCACAGTGCCTCCACACATAAAGGTCTGTCTGAAAGAACATTCTTCTGGCTCCCTTTTCTGACTCCTCTCTGCCTCTTTCCACCCGGTTAATGCATTCTTTTCTTTCAGGTTAGACTTCCACTGTCCCTTCCTCCTGGAAGTCTTCCTTGACTTTCCTAACTAGGCCTGATTTCTCTTGTATTCATTCTAACAGCAACACATACCTCTCTTTGGAAGTACCTATCTGAATTACAGCTTATACCGATTTATATAACTTCTGGGCTTCCCAGGTGGCACTAGTGGTAAAGAACCTGACTGCCAACACAGGAGACAGAAGAGACACAGGTTCAGTCCCTGGGTTGGGAAGATCCACCGGGGTAAGAAACGGCAGCCCACTCCAGGACTCTTGCCTGGAGAACCCCATGGACAGAGGAGCCTGGCGGGCTACAGTCCACAGGGTCACAAAGAGACGTGACTGAAGTGACTTAGCATGCATATAATTCCTAAAATTAACATCTGGTTTCCTTCATTAGCCAACATAGTCAGGACAATGCATTTTTTTGTGTGTGTGTGTCTCTCCCTCATATATCTCTAATACACAACACAAGAGACCTAACACCGAGTCAGTTCAGTTCAGTTCAGTTCAGTTGCTCAGTCGTGTTCAACTCTGCGACCCCATGAATCGCAGCACGCCAGGCCTCCCTGTCCATCACCATCTCCCGGAGTTCACTCTGATTCACGTCCATCGGGTCAGTGATGCCATCCAGCCATCTCATCCTCTGTCGTCCCCTTCTCCTGCCCCCAAACCCTCCCAGCATCAGATTCTAACACCGAGTAGAAACTGATCAACACTGAATGAGCAAGTGAACGAATGCCAAAGCTTCCCAAGGCACATGCATCTGGATACCAAAGGAAAGGTAGTCCAGAAAGCAGCACTTCTGAATTCATCCGAGTGGCAAATGCACGGTTAAGGCGCACAGCGCTCGGCCAGGCGGCCGTGTACCTGTGAAACTGCTCTAGGAGATTCTGGGGCAGGAAGGTGAAGAGGGTGTACTTGGCTGTGCAGATTCTGTTGCTGGAGTATCGTCTGGAGAACTTCGCCCAGTCCTGGTGGAACGCGTGATTGTTGGGGAACACGACCCGCTGCTGCGCCGGGCTGGAGTTCGGCGTCTCCTTCTCTGCGAGCAGCAGCGGCGTGGCTTCTGACGGAGACTGGGGGCAGCCTTCTCTGACTCGCCGCTGCCACCGGTGCCAAGACGAGTCCACTGAGAGGGCCATGTCTGGTAGCAAGCTCCGGTCTGAAAAAGGACACAGGAAGTTACTGTGGTCAGGAGAAACATGTATTGTGTCAGCTTAAGACATGGCTATGGTTAAGAGAAACAGGTGGGATACTGGCCCATCCATGTGTCCATCCAAAACCATCCAAGGTAGGCTGCGGAACATAAGGTGAGAAAAATAGGTTTAATTCCTGTAATCCTTATATGATAGAGTGAGAGACATTCAGCAATCAATCACATAAATAGTGATTTCCCTGGTGGTCCAGTGGTTAAGAATCCACCTGTCAATGCGGGGGACACAGGTTCGATCCCTTGTCCAGGAAGATTCCACATGCTGGGGAACAACTAAGCCTATGCCCCACAACCACTCAGCCTGCACTCTGCAACAAGGAAAGCCACTGCAGTGATAAGCCTGCACACCGCAACTAGAGAAAAACCCCTGCTTGCTACAACTAGAGGAAGCCTGTGAGCAGTAACAAAGACCCATCACAGCCAAATAAAAAAGTAATTTAAAAAATCACATAAATAAAAGTACTATGAAAGCACTTAAGCTGGTGGGTGGTATGGGGAGGTATACTCACTGGGGCAAAAGCATAGCCAGGAGGGCTATGGCCCCAGGGATCAGAATTCTAGCTCTGATTCACCCCTGACTCCAGACTGTCCCTTCACCTCTCTGGTGTTCAGTTTCCTCACTAGAATATGAGGAGATCTAGTCTTGCCTGGAAAATCCCATGGGCGGAGGAGCCTGGTGGGCTACAGTCCATGGGGTGGCTAAGAGTCGGACACGACTGAGCTACTTCACTTTCACTTTTCACTTTCATGCATTGGAGAAGGAAATGGCAACCCACTCCAGTGTTCTTGCCTGGAGAATCCCAGGGACGGGGGACCCTGGTGGGCTACCATCTATGAGGTTGCATAGAGTCGGACACGACTGAAGCGACTTAGCAGCACCAGCAGCAGCAGCAGTGTTACTCAACTTTTTTCACAAGCTTTTTGTGAGGAACAAATTGGACAGTATATGAAGTAAGTGGAGATGTGTCTTAAGGGGAAAGATATTTATTCTTTAGGTTTTCTCTCTCTCTAAAGTTTTTGATACTGATGATATTTAAGAGAACCTCATCTGTGGTCAGAACCTCACGAGAGTAATTGGTGAAACAAAGGATAAAGTTTATTTCTAGGAAATTTGGGCCTGAGGTGAGTGGACTTCACTAAATGTACTTCTATGAACATGCGGGGTTTTTCTGATTTGGTTGTCAGGGGCGGGGGTTTCTTTCTCTCCTTTCCATTTGGTGGTTTCTAAAATTGAGTGCTTAGTCTGAGATGGAGGAAGCAGGATGCTTTTTCTGGGGTATTCCAGGTTCTGAGCTCTTCTAAAAACTTACTGACTAGAGACATATTAATACATCTTTTTTACCTGAACATTATTGATCAGAGACATTTCAATATTCACTTGCATGACAAATCACTAGCCATAGGCGTTAATTTCTGCAAAAATCCCCCAGTCAATAACAAGTTAATAGAACCTATAATCAAGCTTCCAAGGTTCCTTTTGGCCATATTTTGCTTAGAGATCCAGAAGAATCTATTCAAATACATAATTTATAAGGCTAGAAGTTGTACAGAGTTTTCTTCTCACCTAGTAGGCTTGCAGGATGATTTTCTTTTGAATAAATGGATGAGTGAATGTCAGGTATTATTAATCTCACAGTGACCAACTCCATCTGTCATTGAAAATGGGATTCACTAAAGGAGAAAAAGTTCCATTTCTCGTTTAAATGGTAATATTTTATCTTCCTGTTGCTCCTATGATCTGACCCTTATCCTAATTCTCCTCATGCCTTTAATCAATCCAAATGATTTCCAATTCATAGACCCCAAGGCTGCAAGAAGCTCTTTGGAGATTTAAGTGAGCCCTTGTATCAAGCATGAAAAAGTAAATGCAATTACTGATGCCCATCATGATGTGACCAAAAGCAATATTTTGACAGCTGATAAGATTGAAATAATAATATATATCTTTTTCCTCATTATTAAAATAAATGTCCCTTTCGTGGATTCTTTTTTTATAAAATGTTATTATTGTAAAAGAAAAGGAAATGAAAAGATCATTCATGAATAGAATAGAAAATGCAAATGAGAAATCTTGCCTTGGCTAATGCCATACATATGAGACATCTCTCAGTTTTATGTGATAAGATCTTCATAATGGAAGATTGGATTGATATGGGAGATGCAGGTATTTTAGGTAAGGTAATTTAGAAAGTCCATTTATCATATCACGTTCCTTTTTTTTCTTTATTAACAATGTTAACTAAGCTTCCATAAAAATAAAGCAGATATAAAATGGATATCAAATTAGTAGATGAAAACTTGATGAGGAGCTGAGTATCTGCATAGCTTCCAAGTCTCTTTCCTTCAAGTTATTAATTACAATTGTTTTAAAAAAGAGAAGCACTTTGTAGTAGAGAAATGTGGCAGACACCAGCTTCTCCAAGAGATCAAAGCGAACATCACCTATTTGGGGATAATTTGATATCTTAAGCCCCTTGACACAATGTACTGAGAAGGACATTGCTTCTGTGGAAGTCACAGGGAAACAATGAAAAATCTCAAACTGAGGGCTAGTCTACAAAATAACCGGCTTAGGTTTTTCAAATGTCAAAGGTCAAAGGAAAGCAGAGGAACAGTTTCTGATTAAAGAAGGTTAAAATGTCACATGAGATCCTGGATTGGCTCCTGGACAGGGGGAGATCAAAGAGGTATAAAAGACATTACTGGACAGTGGAGAAAATTTAAACATGAAGTGTGGATTAGAAACAGGATTTTAATAATGTTAACTCTCCTGATGATGATAAATATATGGCGCTTATATAAAAAATTGTTCTTGTTCGTAGGAAATCCATCCTAAAGTAGTTATGGGTAAAGGGGCATATTTTGCTTAAAGATCCAGAAGAATCTATTCAAATACACAATTTATAAGGCTAGAAGTTGTACAGAGTTTTCTTTGTTTCTAGAACTGGTTCTAGAAACAAAATTCACAGGACTCTCCCATAGAGGCCATGAACATTTCAATGATTCAGAAAACAATATGCTTAACTGCTATATTGAAAATGGATAACCGACAAGGACTTTTGTGCAGCACAGGAAACTCTTCTCAATGTTATGCGGCAGCCTGGATGGGAGTGGGGTTTGGGAGAGAATGGATACATGCATATGTATAGCTGAGTCCCTTTGCTGTTCACTTGAAACTATCACAACATTGTTAATCAGCTATACCCTAAAACAAAATAAAAAGTTTAAAGTTGGGGTGGTGGGGAACATCCTTTGGGGAAGAGCCCTCAGACTGTCTTCTCTGACTACCAACTGCAATGACACCAGAGGTCAGCTTCTAAGCTCTCCAGGCTGCTGGCACAGGTGAGAGTCACAGGGAGGAAATGCAAACAGGCTCGGAGATGCTGGATGGCTGCAGGGATGAGAGTGGGTGAGAGGTTAATTGTTAATCATCTATAATCTGATATAAAATAAAGTTTTGTGTTTTTTTTAAAGAAAGAAAATATGTTTGTATGTGTGTGTATGCATATATGTGTATGTGTATATAGACACTATTAGTTAGGTAGAAGGTTGTAAGAGGGTGTTCCAGGTAGAACTGGTTCTAGAAACAAAATTCACAGGACTCTCCCATAGAGGCCATGAAGTAGGAGACAAGTAGAAAAAGGCGAGGGTGTAGAGATGATAAGGGCCAGGTGGCCTATTAAGGCTATTTATGATGCTGAGAGGAAGAAGCCCTGGAGACTGTCCCTCAGGGACCCAGGGACCAGAGCTGTGGGCCCCAGGCCGTGCTCTGCTGGAAGCCCCGAGGAACGGGCTGGAGGGGGCAAGATGGACAAACTCCTTGACCCACTGCTTTCCCCTTGCTCCTGATAAGTTACTTCCTTCCAAAAGTAGAACAGGAAACAAAGGGGGATTGTGTAATCCTTTTATCTGAGGTGTGCTTTTAACTGCTTTCAGAAAGGGAGGGGCATATCTGAAGCAACTCTCCAAGGTTCTTCCAATTGTAAAGTCTCTCTCTCATTCTAATTTTTCAACATGGCACCTCCCACTAACAATAAACTTGGCGATTATTTTATTTTGCTAATTAACACTCAGGTCACCTCTGCTTGTAGCAGTAATCCTCTCGGGTATTAATATCACTTTTCCACGGGGCAGGATTTCCTCTAGATGGGGGTGTGTGGAGGGACCATTCTTCTATGGTGGATCATGGGTCTAAAATACTGGGTTAATTACAGTTTGTTAACAAATTTTGTTCTTATTCCCAAATTTACTCCTTCCTGCCTGGCTCACATTTTCAATTAACTCTAGTTCTTTTCTTTTACATTTTAATGAACTCAACTAAACCCCATCTTTAGAAAATTCCATTTTTATTATAAGGGTCAATTAAACAGAAGCCTAGTGGGCTACAGTCCATGGGGTTGCAAAGAGCCAGACACGACTGAGCGATTAACATTTTTACTTTTCAGTTATTCACTGAAACAAGCAAACAAAAAAACCACTTATTGAACTTTTTGTTTTCTACCAGGTGAGTAAAACTTAGACATCTATCCCTTTCCTCTTGGAGCTTGCATTCTAGTGAGGCTGAGAGATTTTATTTTACTATTATTTTTAAAATTTATTTATTTTTAATAACCCATTAATTAGTTTTTATTTCATGGTTTCTGCTTTTTGCATTCTATTTAAGAAATTGTTCCTATCTCTAATATCATGAACATATTCTTAATTGACTTAGGGGAATTCCTAAACTTTAACTGAGAGATTTTAAGCACACATTGATAGAAAGAGGTACATATTCACTAATCAGGATAAGGGCCACAAAAGAGAAGAGGGTACTGTGTGACTGCAAGACAGAAGGATATGACCTTGTCCCTAAGCAGGTAGAGTTCATTGAGCTGAGATTAGGGGATTAAAGGTAACTGGATGAAATAGTGAGCCTGTGTTATGTGTGTGTAAATACATGTGTATGTGTCTGGAAGTAAGTGAGCAACTTAGCAAGAAGTCACACACGCAAGCTTCCTGTGCCTAGAGAAAGCATGTTGAATTTAAAAATGGAAAGAAGACCCAAGTGGGACTATAAATGGGAAAATGGTTACTAGAGAATTATTTTCCCTTCACGTACAGTTCTCTACAAAGCATATCAGTTGGTCAGGGCCAGGGGAGGGGGGATCCTATAAAACTAAATTTAATCTATACTTAGATTCTTGATAAATAGTACACTATCCTGACATTAGAATTAATTAGTATGTAAGAAAGTTTGGTGGGTTTTTAAAGCACTCCACCCTGAGGACAAATAGTACAAACTCACAAAAACAATTTCCTATTAGACACTGAGTTAAACAATAACCACCACAGAAGAAATAGTCTAGGGTTAATGTGTCTTTAAATCATTTAATTACATCAGTTTCCCCAAAATTGCAAACATTCTTGAGTCACCTTTCCGATTCTTGCTGTACCGTAATATTATTTGTTTTATTAAATGCAGTATATTTTAAGTAAACTCACTTTTAAAAAGCTTAATCACCTTTGGTTTTGTGCTAAAACATTAATATTAGAAATTAGGGCTTGACACACATTATTTTTTAATAGATACTAATAAGGCCTACTTTTATCAAAATGAAAACTGTTGGCCTGTTACTACTACGTTTGCTCCAGACCATCTATACCTCTGTCTGGTGTCTGGGAATCAGGTTCAGAAATATCACCAACCACTCAGTATCAGTCATTTTCATTATCTGAAGCTTACCAACTACTGCAGGAAAGGCTGCTAATATGTTTTGTAAGGTATTTGTTTGTTCCCCATAGAAGTTTTGGGGAACAAAACTCAAAACAACAAAAGCAACAACAAAAGGTTTTTCATCAGCCCTGAATTAAAGAAAAAATCCACTGACCACATTCCTATCCATTCCCCAAACATTTTACTAGATCAAGGAAAGATTTTCAGTAAACATTCTTATGAATTTCTTATTCATTTTGCCTTTTCCATTTATTTTGACTGGATTTGCTTGAGGAAATGGCCTTCACCCTATGTAGTTGTCTACCTATGTTACTCATAACCATTTTACAGATGAAGAAACAAAAATAAAGGAAATAGAATACTGTCTCCATAGAAACTGTCATTTCTTTCTACTCCTTTTCAGGAAAACCTGCAATTACTAGAATCCAAGATGTAATCCCTTCACCTTCTCACATACATACTTTAGTATTTTGAATCCAGGATATGTCATATTTTAAGTTTTTTTATGATGTGGACCATTTTTAAAGTCTTTATTGAATTTGTCACAACACAATTACTTCTGCTTTATGTTTTGGTTTTTGGCCACAAGGCATGTGGGATTTTAGTTTCCCAACCAGGGATTGAACCTGCACCCCCTGTATTAGATGAAGTCTTAACCCCTGGGCCACCAGGGACTTCTTTATGTCACATTATTGATATGGTTATATATAGTTATGTTTCTTTATTTTAAAATCTTTTTACCCTCACAATATTATTCAATTGATAGCATTTTTGATTCAAGAAAATATGTTTAGTTGTAGGCCAGAAAACAGAAATCATGGTTTGAAAGCCATTCATTAGGGTTTCTAGCTCTGGGACCTGCCCAGGAAAGTTCAGTAAAGCTTCCTATGAAAGGAATGGTCAAAGGGGAGGATGGTCAAAAGGGAGACCTTATCCTGCAGTAGAGTTCAGCTAGGCTAGAAGCCTCGAGGACAGCTCAACTTAGAGCCTTCACTGGCCATGAACTTAGCTACAGGAGTTTACATACAGCTGCTGTCTGCTCACAGTTCCTGCAGGCACCGGACGTGCTCTGTCCTCCCCAAAGGGAAGGGCAAGAGCTGTGATTGTGCCTCATTCACAGACTACAAAACGTGTCCTATAATTAGGATGCCAGATGCTGCCTTCCTCCAGAGAGGAAGCAATACTGAATAAGAACTGAGTTTGAAGGGCCTTGCATACAGTGGGGTGGGGATGGCTGCCTTTAGAGGTTGGTGAAAGTGGGGACTAGCGTGAAAGGAGTTGGGGAGTGAGAAAGAAACAGCAATCACCTTAAATATTAAAATTAACCAAAGGATGCAGTTCTCTAGAACAGGGTTCCCCAATCCCCAGGACCTAAAGCCTGATGATCTGTGATGGAAGCTGATGCAATAATAATGGAAATAAAGTGCACAATAAATGTAATGCCCTTGAATCATCTTGAAACCATCCCCCATCTCCCTGGTCCACGGAAAAACTGCCTTCACTGAAACCAGTCCCTGTGCTGAAAACGTAGTGGACCACTCTGTTGAAGATAATGAAAATACTTGACAAGTGAAATCCTTATAGATGAACCTGTGTGGGAAAGGAATAATCAAAGACAGATTTTTACAGGACTTAGGTATCATAACATGCCCCGCTCAGAATTCATCATAAGTCTAGTTGATGCTTTTGTCCCTGATTGATTTTCTGTTAGCTTCTAAGTCCATGAAAGCCTTACTCCAACAGACTTTCAAGGATAACTATTTTTTTAAACAGATGAGATTATTTTTGTAGTCTGCCATGTTAAAGGTTATTATCCCCCAAGTTCATTAGTGTTTATGGTATCACCAGTTATATAGCAAGTTGATTTCCCATTCAGTGTATATGGAGCTCAAACCTCATTAATGGGCACTGGACAGGGGTAATCCCATTGCCTACTTGCCATCTCCATTGATTTGCTGGGTATCACAACTTTAACATATATAGAAGTCTTGGATTTTTCCCAAAATTCATTTTGGTTCCAACAGTCCTTATTTTCATGAATAGCATCTTCAATTACCCAAAGGATCATCACTATTTGGTCATGTCTAACTCTTTGCTACCCTATGGACTGCAGCACACCAGGCCTCTCTATCCTTCACCATCTCCTGGAGCTTGCTCAAACTCATGTCCTTTGAGTTGGTGATACCATCCAACCATCTCATCCTCTGTCATCCCCTTCTCCTGTCTTCAATCTTTCCTAGCATCAGGGTCTTTTCCAGTGAGTCAGCTCTTTGCATTCGGTGGCCAAAGTACAGGGGTTTCAGCTTCAGCATCAGTCCTTCCAATGAATATTCAGGACTGATTTCCTTTAAGATTGACTCGTTGGATCTCCTTGCAGTCCAAGGGCCTCTCAAGAGTCTTCTACAATACCATAGTTCAAAAGCATCAATTCTTCGGCGCTCAGCCTTCTTTATGGTCCAACTCTCACATCTGTACATGACTACTGGAAAAACCATAGCTTTGACTGGTAGAAACTTTGTCAGGAAAGTAATGTCTCTGCTTTATAATATGCTGTCCAGGTTGGCCATAGCTCTTATTCCGAGGAGCAAGCATCTTTTAATTTCATGGTTGCAGTCACCATCTGCAGTGATTTTGGATCCCAAGACAATAGTCTGTCACTATATCTGTTGTTTCTCCATCTATTTTCCCTGAAGTGGTGGGACTGGATGCCATGATCTTAGTTTTTTTGACTGCTGAGTTTTTAAGCCAGCTTTTTCACTCTCTTCTTTCCCTTTCATCAAGAGGCTCTTTAGTTCTTCTTCGCTTTCTGCCATGAGGATGATGTCATCTGCATATCTGAGGTTATTGATATTTCCCCCAGCAATCTTGGTTCCAGCTTGTACTTCATCCAGCCCAGCATTTCATATGATGTACTCTGCTTGTTAGTTAAATAAGCAGGTTGACAATATACAGCCTTGATATAATCCTTTCCCAATTTGAAACCAGTCTGTTGTACCATGTCCAGTTCTAACTGTTGCTTCTTGACCTGCATACAGATTTCTCAGGAGGCAGGTCAGGTGGTCTGGTATTCTCATTTCTTTAAGAATTTTTCACATTTTGTTGTGATCCACACAGTTGAAGGCTTTGGTGTAGTCAATGAAGCAGAAGTCGATGTTTTTCTAGAGTTCTCTTGCTTTTTGTATGATCCAATGGATGTTGCCAATTTGATCTCTGGTTCCTCTGCCTTTTCTAAATCCACCTCAAATATTTGAAAGTTCTTGCTTCATTGAAGCCTGAAGTACTATTGAAGCCTGGCTTGGAGAATTTTGAGCATTACTTTGCCAGCATGTGAAATGAGTGCAATTGTGCAGTAGTTTGGACATTACTTGGCACTCCCCTTCTTTGGGATTGGAATGAAAGTGACCACTGCTGAGTTTCCCAAATTTTCTGGCATATTGAATGCAGCATTTTAACATCATCATCTTTTAAGATTTGAAATAGTTCAGCTGGAATTTCATCATCTCTACCAGCTTTGTTTGTAGTGATGCTTCCTTAGGCCCACTTGAGTTCGCATTCCAGGATGTCTGGCTCTAGGTAAGTGATCATGCTATTGTGGTTATCAGGGTCATGAAGATCTTTTTTGTAGAGTTCTTCTGTGTATCCTTGCCACCTCTTCTTAATACCTTCTGCTTCTGTTAGGTCCATACCATTTCTGTCCTTTATCGTTTCCATCTTTGCCTGAAATGTCCCCTTGGTGTCTCTAATTTTCTTGAAGAGATCTCTAGTCTTTTCCATTCTATTTTTTTCCTCTATTTCTTTGCATTGATCACTGGGGAAGGTTTTCTTATCTCTCCTTGCTTTTCTTTGGAACTCTGCATTCAGATGGGTATATCTTTCCTTTTCTCCTTTGCCTTTAGCTTCTCTTCTTTCCTCAGCCATTTGTATGGCATCTGCAGACAACAATTTTGCTTTTTCCCTTAGGGATGGTTTCGATCACCACCTCTTGTACAATGTTACAAACCTCCGTCCATAATTCTTCAGGCATTGTATCAGTTCTAATGCTTTGAATCCATTTGCCATTTCCACTGTATAATTGTATGAGATTTGATTTAGGTCTTACCTGAATGGCCTAGTGATTTTCCCACTAGGACCTAGTCAAAGGATCTAGTCATTACCTCTGATTCCTGCTTCATTTGCTACAGCCAATCTCTTTTTGGTCTATCCATTTTTGTCTTCTAAATATTCTTCAAATCCATCTGCTTCTCAACATTTCTACTGTTTTCTAATAAAAGGCATTAGCATCTCTTGTCTTGGATGAATTGCAACAAACTTTTAACTGGCTCCTACAGCCTTGCTTGTTCCCTTTCCAATCTAGCCTTCACACAGCAGCCAGAGCTATTTTTCTAAAGTGCAAATTAAATCACGTCAGTTCTCTTCTTATGTTCTTTATGGTTGCCTTTGCTCAAAACCTAGACTTCTCATTGTGGCCTACATTTCTTCATATGATGCAGCTCCTGCCTACCTCTTTCCTTCCTGCTCAGTATTCTCAAATAACCAAGCTCTCCTTCTCTCCCCCTCTTATTTCTAGGTGCACGGATCTAGGTATTAAGCAGTTCCTTAAAAGCTCTTTTTTCACTTTTATATATTAGTCAGGCTAACCTATGCGAGGGGCTTCCCTTGTGGCTCAGTGGTAAAGAATCCCCCTGCAAATGTAGGAGACATGGGTTCAATCCTTGGGTCATGAAGATCCCCTGGAGAAGGAAATGCAACCCACTCCAGAATTCTTGCCTGGAAAATCTCATGGACAGAGCAACCTGGTGAGCTTCAGTCCATGGGGTGGAAAAGAGTCAGACATGACTGAGTGACTAAACAAGAGCAACAAAAGCTATGCTAGCTTGTGAAACAAATAAGGCTCCAGATCTCAGTGGTTTAGCACAACCTACAAAGAGTCTAGAGGTCCACGTAACTTGCTCCCATCCAGAGACTTATGGATCCAGACTCCCTCTTCACATCACGATCTCAACATGTGGCTTTAAATGTAGCCATAACAAGGAACCATAAGTGAATAACATTAGTTTGCTCAGAGTCAAATGGCCAGAATCAGTCACACGGCCTCACCCTGACCGCAAAGGAAGCTGGGCTACTTGGGAAGCACAAAGACTCTTTGGTGGGTATTAGCCATTCTCTGCCAGGTCCCAGATTAAAAGACATTTAGTCGGAGAGTTAAACAACAGATGAATCCAGGGAGGGCGATTGGAGCAACGTGGAAGATGACAACATGACATGGTCAGACCTGTCATTACTGCTGTTAGCGGAAGAAAGAGTTTACATTTTCCAAACACCCTGACATCTTTTACGTGGGGGTCATACTTCAAATTTGAGGCCAAGAGATAGCCCCTAAACTCTTGTCTTTATACTTTTCTCTGAGCCCCACTGATGCAAGAGGTCAGAGCATTCGATGCCCTCCGGGCACAGTCTGTAGATGGAACACATTCTATGCTGCATACGAGTCTCTATTTTAAAGTGTAGCAGTTACTTTAAGATTTTTTTGATGTGGATAAATTTTAAAGTCTTTATTGAATTTGTTACAACATTGCTTCTGTTTTATGTTTTGGTTTTTCTGGCCATGAGGCATGGGGGATCTGAGCTCCCTGACCAGAGATCAAACGAAAATGCCCCACATTGGAGAGCAAAGTCTTAACTACTGGACCAGCAGGGAAGTCGTGGCAGTTACTTTTAAGATAGATATATTATAAATTGGTCTAAAGTCCTTACTGATTTCACAATAGGATTTTGCTACTATGCATTTTCTCAATCCATGGTTACTAAGTGTTTGTCGCTCAGTTGTGCCTGGCTTTGTGTGACCCCAGGAACTGTAACCCGCCAGGCTCCTCTGTCCATGGAATTTTCTAGGCAAGAATACAGGAGTAGGTTGCCTTTCCCTTCTCCAGGGGATCTTCTTGGCCCAGGGATAGAACCTGCAATTGCATTGCAGGCAGATTATTTAATATCTGTGCTACCAGGGAAGTCACACAAAAACTAAAATTACAGCAAATTTCAGGTAGAGGTTGTAAAGCTCTCTGATGACAGAAGGGATCTTTGGGCTCTGAAACGTTGGAAATACTGGTGCAGTAGTGGGAGCCTAAGAGTGCAGACAGGGGACTTGGCTCAGTGCTGAGTGACTGATCTGTAATGAGAGTTCCTGACCTAACAAACTAATTATAGAGATGAGATGTACACACAGGACAGGGAAATGCATAGGCTATCAATAGGGAACTGAATAAGTGCAGACAGCAAGCCATGGTAGTTGTCATGGATAGAAGAAAAGCTGTTTGAATAGGAAGGACAAGGCAAGCTTCCTGGAGAAGCAGAAGTGGCCAGTTAGTGAAGATGAGGGTTTGGGTGTGCAGAAGCAGGCATGAGTTCAGAATTTGAGAGAATAGGCAAGTAAGAAGCCCCATCTCTCATCCCTACCTCTCAGACCTAATGAATCAGAAGCTCCGGGGCTGGGGTGGGAAACCTCCTCTCTTAAACAGTTCCCAGAACATTCTAGGACAGGGGTTGGCCAAGAGCAGATCTGAAGAAACCCTGCCCTGTGCACTCCCATGGATGGGAGCTTCTCTGCTGGTTTAAATGGTAAAGAATCTGCTTGCAATGCAAGAGACCCAGGTTCGATCCCTAGGTTGGGAAGATTCCTTGGAGAAGGGAATGACAACCCACTCAAGTATTCTTGCCTGGAGTATTCTATGGACAGAGGAGCCTGGAAGGCTTTAGTCCATGGAATCGAAAAAGTCATACATGACTGAGCAACTAACACTTAACTTATGCACTCCCATACCTGCTCTCCATTGAAAATAACTTTTTCCATTTTCTCCTCTCTATTCCAAGCCTGATTTCTCGTGTCTCTTCCTTAATGAAAGACAAAAGGTTTTGGAAAATAAAAAGACAATGTGGGCAATCTTGTCTTTGCAAGAGGCAGGTAAAATGAGATGCATAATTTCATTTTTTATGTCCCCCCAGGCAGGAATGTGATTTCACTTAAAAGTTGTTTTATAGATTCTTTTGGTTTGTTTTACTGACAAAATAATTAACTTGGATCTAATTAAAAGTGAATAAATTGCTCACAGAAGCTGAATAAATCAGTGCTGAGCTGAAGGGTGAAGAAAGTTGTTCCAAGTCTGCAGGTCTAAAAGCAATTAAAAGACAATAGTACACACTGATGGGCTCAGTTCACTTCACTCAAGACACATGCATGCTTATGTGAGTTGCATGCTGACTAGCAAGCACAGGAAAGCCTGAGCTGGGGGCAGACAGGGAGCAGGACCTGGGAAATTTGGGAGGAGACTTCTACAAGGTCAAATGCACTAGTCATCTGGCATATGCAAATAGTGTAGGACCAGATTTGTTAAGTGGGGTGAGAAAAATGAATATTTTAACAGGTGGTTCCAGAGTTTTCTTAGGGAGGGAACATCTCCTGATTAGCACCTGGGATTAATGGCAAGGGGACAAGAATTAAGTGGAAAAGAGAAAAGGAATGGGGGAGACTCAGTTGGCCAAAGCATGAGAAATGAGATTAAGATGGCAGCAGGTTGGTTCTTGGTTGTCAAAAAAAGGCAGAGGGGCTACTTTTAAAAATCGAGGTATAATGGACATATAAAAATAACATTATATATTTCAGATGTCTAGCATAATGATTCTATAATTGTATACTTTGCAAAATGATTAGCACAAGAAGTCTAGTTAATATCTGTTACCATATATAGTAACAAAATGTTTCTTCCCCTTGTGATGAGAACTTTTAAGATCTAGTAGTCTCAGTAACTTTTAAACATGCAATACAGTATTATTAACTATAGTCACCATGCTGTATGTTACATTCCCATGACCTAATTTAAGTTTGTACCTTTTGACCCTCTTCAGAGGGCAACAGAGGATGAGATGGTTGGATGGTATCACCGACTCAATGGACCTGAGTTTGAGCACGCTCTGGGACATAATGAAAGACAGGGAAGCCTGGCATGCTGAACCCATGGGGTCGCAGAGTCAGACATGACTTAGTGGCTAAAAAACAACAACACATTTCACCCCCTCACACCTACCTCTAGCAACTACTAATCCGTCTACTTTCCACATGTAAGTGAGATCATACAGCATTTGTCTCTGTCTGGCTTATTTCACTTAGCATAATCCATAGTTGGTATACCCATGTTGTCACAAATGATAAGATTTCCTTATTTCTTTATGGCTGAATAATATTTCATTGTATAAATGGTACTTTAAACAATATTCACTTACAAACATGTATGATATTATAATATGATACACTATCCATCCATGTTACTTTAAAAATTGTTAGGAAAACTTTACAACACAGAGTGGCCTTGACTGATTGGTATCATTTGATTGGGGGTGGGGTCTAGAAGTCAAGGAGGAGTCGTCCCCATATTTGACTCAATGACAAGGGGAGAAGCTAAAAGAGCTGTAAGAAAGAAGAGAGTGAGAAACTTAGCAAATGCTGGAAAGGAGAGCCAGAGGTGACTGGGAGAAACATCAGTCCCACAGGAATTCACAGAAGTCGGGGATGGGGGAAGTGATGGTGCAGGGTTTTCCATAGGATATGGGATGGGGTTCAACTTGACCTCATGTGGATTTCAAAGGGCAGAGTAAGATGCCAAACTGACATGTGGCTTACAGATCCTGCTAACCAGCTGTATGATCATGGGCAGGTCAGTTATTCTGAATCTTAATTCTTTTCTCTATAAAATGGAGGAATTGGACCAGTAATGGCATGGCCCATGTATATCTCCCACACTTTCACTTTATCTTAAATTCACTGGGCCTTTTCTGAAGTCGAGGGCATGAGTGACCCTGGTGAGGGATCTTGACAGATGGCAGATGATTTCCTCCCCAGACGCCAGCCTATCCACAAAAGGAAGTGATCTCACAGCACATCATCGTTACGTGGCTGATCCTTCCTCCTTTCAGAAATGGAGCTTTCTTATCTGTTTTGGCTGAGTTACCCTCTTGTACATGTGTTGGACTGAACATTCTCTTATTTCCAAAGATATTCTCTTATTATAACTAATGCTCTCCTTTTATTATCTCTCCTTGGTTATTAGATTAATATATTAATGGACAAGGTTCTCAAAAGGCCTCCGTATATTCTAAACTTCTATTCTCAAAGTAGGGAGAACTTCAGGAAAGATCCTTCCATTTATCGGACATCCCCATTTGGACATCTCTTGAGAATGTCAAGCTCAGCTTGCCTCCAAATAAACTCATTATCTTTACTCCTACATCTGCTCTTACCTCCTATTTCCTATCTCCATGGAATGGCAATTCTACAGTTTCATTTCCAAAGTTTTTGATTCTTCTCTCATTCAATGTACCTAATTACCAAGTTCTGTTGGTTGTAACTTCTATACGTCTGTCAGTTCTGTCCTGTCTTTTCTGTGCTGACTACCACCATACCAGTACAGGCCACTCTCATCTCTTGTCTTGATTACTTATCATAGTTTGTCCTTATGCTTCCAATTTTTCTTCCCTCCAATCTGTTTTTCCACAGTGAGGTCAGAATGATGTCATCAAACTGTCAATTCATTTATGCCATAACCTTGCTCAAAACCCATTCTGGCTTCAATTTCCCTCAGACAGGGTAAGGAACAAAACTGTAACATAACTTACAACTCCTTACCTCCATCAACTAGAGATGGTCTCTCTTTGTAGCCTCATCTTTTGCTAATCTCTCATTTGTTCATGCTGTATTCTAGCCAAAGGAAATTATTTTATTTCCTCTTGTGTCTGTCTTTCTCTGTCACACCAGTGCTGTTACCATCAGCTCCCATCCCCCGAAAGCCTGGCTAAGTTCCATTCATGTTTTAGGACTTAGATGTCTGTCACCTCCCCCAGAAAGCCATCCTTTGTCTTGCTGTATAATTGAGATACAACATTTCAAAAATAATTTCATTTGATGAGCTATTCATTCACCTCATAGTACTCTGACCTTATCCCATCTTAGCTCCTAGTTCTGTATATTAAACTTTTGTACTTGTAGGCACTGAGTATCTCTATAGAGTCATCCATCACCACTTTACCCACCAGTGTGTCCTGGAAGCAATCAGCACTTTGTACCTCCTTTCCCAGTGCAGTGATAAGCACCAAGACATGCTTGATTTTTCTAATAAAAAATTTATATATCAATATTATTAATATTTTAAAAAAAATTCAGAGAACTTCAACTCTATAACAAGTGTACCTTGGAGATATTGTAGGTTCAGTTCCAGACCACCACAATAAAGTGAATGTTGTTGCAAAATAAAGTGAGTCACAAGAATCTTTTGGTTTCCCAAGGCATTTAAAGTTATGTTTATAGTACACCGTAGTCTATTAAGTGTGCCCTTGCAGTATGTCTACGGCTGCTGACTGATCAAGGTGGTGCTTGCTAAAGATTGGGGTGGTTGTGGCAATTTAAGAAAACAACAATGAGGTAGGTTTGCTACAAATGATTTTTCTGTAGCATGAAACGCTGCTTAATAGCATTTTATCCACAGTAGAATGCCTTTCAAAGTTGGAGTCAATCCTATCAAACCCTGCCACTGCTTTATCAGCTAAGCTTATGTAATGTTCTAAATCTTTTGTTGTCATTTTAATAAGTTCAAAGTCTTATATGGGTGTGGTTTGTGGCACCTCAAAACAAATACGATGGTAACATCAAAGATCACTGATCACAGATCACCATAAGAAATATCACAATAATAAAAAAGTTTGAAATCCTGGTAGAATTGCCAAAATGTGACACAGAGACATGAAGTGAGCAAATGCTATTTGAAAAGTGGCATCTATAGACTTGCTCAAAGCAAGGTTGCCACAAACTTTCAACTTATAAAAAAATGCAGTATTTGAGGAGTGCAATAAGATGAGGCATGACTGTATTCCCTTTTACCTTCAAACAGTCCTTTGAGGTAGGCTAGGTCTGTACCACAGTGGTTCTCCCCAGCTGTAGGTGTTAAGCTCCTCAACACATCCATTCAGGTAAATCTGTGGTTAAGGAACTTTAGAACTCATAGAAGTTCCCTTTCCTTGTGTGAACAAGTTTGAGAGTGTAATACAAAATATTTTGAACAAAGCAATCAACGTACTATACTACATAGTGTCAATATCAATGACATTTATCTTTTAAAATAACCATAGGTACGGTACACTTCCATTCAGAATCTGCTCCCTACAGCCTTTTAATGCTCGCCTCCCCTAACACAAGAAACTTGAAATTAATTTTGTTTGTCACTAACATCTGTTATGAAGCATGAAAACAAAATTGTTCTGATTTATGACTCAGAGCTTTTGATTTCTGGCTCCTCAGATCTCAGAGACTCTAAATGACTGGATTTTTGAGATGTGAAAATTACTGGGGGAAGTGTTGCTGAAACTTCCTTCCCATGACAGATTGTTACATGTCCTTAACCTTGCTCAGGAGGAATTCTGATCAAAGTACTTTTAACTAAAGGCTCTCACACCTCTCAGCAAAAGCTTTCCCTACAAACCCAGGGTGCAGTTCTAAGATCATAAGTCATATGCTTTCAATATTCCTTATCCTTCTGTATTATGTCACACCGATCCTTACTTCCAATATACCATCTTCATTCCTAACTCTTTAGTTACTTGGTCTCTTAGAAATGACATGACAATTGCATATACTGAAATTGAAATTGCCTGGGTTAACCAGAAGATATGCAGAAGTAAATCTGCTTCTACTGAATTTTTGTATTTGGTGAAATCATGGCTTCGAGAGTATGACTATGGATAATTCTGAACTTCTCCATATTTTGCAGATCAATCTGATTGCCCTTTTTCTCTGGAATAATAAATAAAATAAGGACAGGTTAGGTGACTTGCTCAAGGTCACGGAAATTATCAGTGGTAAAGTTCACATCAATTTCCTAATGTATTGGTGGAGAACTTGGCTTTTGGTTTTTCTAAGTCAGTGTGAGCCATTTATATTTATTCCTGTAATTTTAGACACCTGTTACTGCCCTGGTTTATTTGTTTAAAAATACATCTGATTTTGGAATATTCTAGATTTATAGAAGAGTTGCAAAGGCAGTACAGAGATTTCCTTCATCTGAGATTCTCCTACCCTTACAAAACTAGAAAATATTTGTCATAATGAGAAATTAGTGTCCAATACAATTAACTAAACTATAAACTTTATTTTTGCTTTACCTTGGCATTTTAAAACTTCTCAAATCACAAAGCATATCAAATTAGAAAAAAGTACAGACTCTAACCCCAGGACCAAATAACTTGATCATTGGCAGCAAGAGACTCAATCAGTTACACACTGGTTTGTGGATTGTTTTCATATTCCTTTATTCCATCTGAAGTGATACTAAGTGACTTTCTCATGTGACCCACACTCTTATCTCACTCACTCAGGAAGAGCCTTGAGCTGGTGTGGGGGGGCAGGGGACTAGCTCCTCCGGGCAGTAACTTTGGACCCATGCCAATCACAGATTACTAGGTTCTTGCCTCATTTTGGACTCTGAAGGGTTCTTTGGTTGTTTTATGGCCAACTGAACTGCAGGCAAGCTAACTTCTAGACAGAGACTTCACAATGGCACGTGACAACATCACATACTCTTCTTCCTTTTTTGTAATATACACAGTTTATCTTCAGGATAGGGGCACGCAGATCTACATATGGCTTTCTGGAGAATAACAGACGCAGTTGTTAATGTTCGTTTCCCATGGTAAAGAAAAGTTTGCTTATATCAGATGACTGAATGGAGGTCTACCAGACAGTGAAGCAGAGGGGCTGCTCTAGCAGCCCAGTGGTTAAGACAGTGCGCTTCCACTGCAGGGGCACGGGTTCAATCCCTGGTCAGGGAACTAAGATCCCACATGATGTGTGATGAGGCCAAAAGAAAAAAAGATTGTAAAGCAGACTATGACTGTGGTTTCCTATGGTGAGACCACAATCCCAGAAATGGAAGAGGAGAGAAAAGAGACAAAAGAGAAACAGGAAGAAAGGAGGAAAACAGGCTTCACAGACATTTAAATATTGTCTGGCTTAAATGACAAAGGCCTATGGAGACAGGGGAGCAGCATGTGTTCTTAGCCATGTTCAGCTCTTTGTGACCCTATGGATTGTAGCCAGCTTCTCTATCCATGGGATTCCCTGGTGGCTCAGATGGTAAAGAGTCTGCCTGCAATGCAGGAGACCTGGGTTTGATCCGTGGCTTGGGAAGATCCCCTGGAGAAGGAAATGGCAACCCACTCCAAAATCCCATGGATGGATGAACCTGGCAGGCTACAGTCCATGGGGTCACAAAGAGTCAGACACCGTGACTTCACTTTCTCTAGCCATGGGATTTTTCAAGGCAAGAATACTGGAGTGGGTTGTCATTCCCTCCTCCAGGGGATCCTTCCCACCTAGGGATCAAACCTGTGTCTCCTGCACTGCAGACAGATTCTTTACTGCTGAGCCATTTGGGAACCAGGGGAGCTGCAGCACAGCGATAAATCAATCAGTCACAGTCAGCCTGAAGGAGAATGGCAGAGTGATGCTCCCTGGCTGGACTGCTTGATGGAGCTTGGGGGCTGCACACGTCTCCACGAAATTTACCCCTTCTGAAGACTTGGTCCCTGAGGCCCAATTCTCCCCTCTTCATTAAACTTCAATCCTTGGTGAGAGATCTTGGATGTTTAGAGAAAACCACTGGGCCTTGCTTTTTACGCTCTTGTCTGATTGAATTCTGATTGCATTCTGTGGAGGGAGACCCACTGACATTTCCTGGTGCCCAAGGGGGTTGGCAACCATTTCAACATTACTTAGGGTATTGCAGGGGCTTTGTTATCTGATTAATAAATCAAAATCACCATTCTCTCTGGGGGCCTTTGTTTGGCATATTATTCTGATAGAGAAAATTGAGATAAAAGCAAATTAACACATGTAGGTAGCTACACTCAGCTGCCTTCCCACCTCCTAATCACTTCATTCTGTCCTTTTCATGAACAAGCCAAGGAGATAACACCCCATCTGGTGAGTGGATAATCTATTTCTAATTTTCTCAATCTTTTTAGAGTTGTGCATGTGGGGATTTGGTGACTTCTTACATCTCCAATATAATGGTTTCTCTCGCAAGTGCTTCCATAACTATAAATATTGCCTTTAGGCAACTTTCCCTTCCTTTGGACCGTTAGAAAGACAAAATGGCTTTGTTATTCACCAGTGTTGCGGATAGCATCACACAGAGCCAACTCTGATGGCAGCAGGATGTATGCATGGGTTTTGCAGTCTGCAACACCACAGGGCATATAGTGAGTAGAGAAGGAAGGGGCAAGTTGAAGTAAATGTCTCTCTCCCTTCTGCTATGTCCCTGTGGCACCGAGACTTGTCCTACATAATGCCGGAAGAGCTGTCTGGTCAGGGGAAAACCCATCCTATGATTTGATTTATCTACATGATGCCAACAAACCAAGCTTCTCATGGACTAAAGACCCTTTAGAGACTGAGACTCAGGCAGTGTGTGTTGGCACCAGGATAGCAAGCAGACAAATGATACACACTAGAGAGCTGGGCAGCAGACTCGTGTACATATGGGGACTTAATACGTGACAGATGTCGCCTTACAAATCAGGGTGGACAGACAGACTGCTCAATCCATAGTGCTGAGATCACTGTTAGCTCAGATAGAAACAGCAAATTTCTACTTCATGCTGCACATAAAAAATATATCCCAGCTGCAGTCAAGGCTTCCTTCCTGGGGAGAGAAATTTAAAACAAAATAGAGGAGAAAGTCCCTATGACCTTGAGGTTGAGGGGAAACTCTTTAAAGGCACAGACATCAATAATTAAAGTTTGATAAATTTGACGAAATTAAAATCTCTATGCCCCCAAAGATGGGGAAAGACAAGTCACAGATTTGGAAGAGATGTTCGTAACATTATTACAGATACAAATTCAAAAAGGGAAAGATAAACAACCCTGAAGAAAAATGAGAAATGATAGGAACAGGTTGTTCACAGAAGACAAAATCCAAATAGCTCCAAACCGTATAATTATTTCCAGGTTCCCTACTCATCAGGGAAATGCAAACTTAAAGAACAAAGTGATACCTTGCTACAACATCAGAATGGCAAAAAACAAGAAGTCAAATTACCTTGGGATTTGGGAAAGATGAGACTCAGTGGGGATTTTCTTACACAGGTTGCTGTGTTTCACTTTGCAAAGCAAATTAGCTTTATTGAGTCAGGTGGAAAGCACACATGCCCCTAGCCTCAGCATTTCTACTTCTAGGTAGAGGCCCTGGAGAAACTCTTATGGGGATAAACAAGGAGACATGTTCAGAATGTTCAATGCATCACCCTTCAGTAAAAGCTAAAAACAAGAAACAAAAATCCATCAAACATAGAGTAAAAAAAATATTAGAACATGTTTATAAAATGGAATATGATATGGCAATTAAAATGGAACTATATCATCACAGATAAGCAGCAAAATAATAGTATGTCTCTACAGGTTTACCTATGATATTGCTGTAGGTACAACTGTACGCACTTCGCATGTGAATATTAACTCAATTCATTCTCTTACCAATCCTGTGATGGGGGTACTATGATCATCCCCATTTTATAGACAAGCAATGAAGATAAAGAAGTTTAAGCTGTTATCCAAGGTCTCACATAACTGTCAATGCCAGAGATGGGCTGTGACCCAGCCAGTCTAATTCTAGAACTGGTGATTTAAGCCCTAACCTGCCTCATAAGATAAACAGAATGCTGAGCAATGAAAATATAATGCTGCAAAGAGATTCATTTTGGAAGATGATACATATAGTATGATTCATTACTATTTAGGCTTAGCTTCAACTGCTTTTAATCACAGGAAGAAAACATGCCTTAACTACAATATTTAGTTATGACACAAGACACACCTTGAGGCAGGTAGGGCAAGACTGGCTGATGCAGAGGCTCTAAGGTCATGAGGGACTCAGCCCTTTGTGCTCTATCTTGCTTACCACTGGCGTCCAACCTCCAGGGCTGTCATGAACTGAAAACCTCTGGAGCTTCATCTGCCTCAGTCATATTCCAGGTAGGAGGGAGGAAAAGGGGAATAAGAGCAATGGTACACTTGGCAAGTGAGTCCCTAAAAAGGATCATCACAGAAGCCCTGGCCAATGACCTTCATCTTTGTTTTACTCGCTACCTCTCTAGCAGAAGTGAAGGTGGGAAATGAAGGCCTTGAGGTGGAGGCATTGTTGCCCAGAGCACACTACATGTTCTGCAAAAAAAAGAATATTGAAGTAGGCCAGCTAATAAACAAATACTGAGTAGGCAACAAAGTTTCTATCATAAATGCCATTCAGATAAAGTTTAAAAGAATATGATATACTATTTATGGGTTTACAGAAAACTAGCCAATCTGATCACACAGACCACAGCCTTGTCTAACTCAATGAAACTAAGCCATGCCATGTGGGGCCACCCAAGACGGGTGGGTCATGGTGGAGAGGTCTGAGAGAATGTGGTCCACTGGAGAAGGGAATGGCAAACCACTTCAGTATTCTTGCCTTGAGAACCCCATGAACAGTATGAAAAGGCAAAATAATAGGATACTGAAAGAGAAAACCCCCAGGTCAGTAGGTGCCCAATATGCTACTGGAGATCAGTGGAGAAATAACTCCAGAAAGAATGAAGGGATGGGGCCAAAGCAAAAACAATACCCAGCTGTGGATGTGACTGGTGATAGAAGCAAGGTCTGATGCGGTAAAGAGCAACACTGCATAGGAACCTGGAATGTCAGGTCCATGAATCAAGGCAAATTGGAAGTGGTCAAACAAGAGATGGCAAGAGTGAATGTCGATATTCTAGGAATCAGCAAACAAAAATAGACTGGAATGGGTGAATTTAACTCAGATGACCATTATATCTACTATTGCGGGCAGGAATCCCTCAGAAGAAATGGAGTAGCCATCATGGTCAACAAAAGAGTCCAAAATGCAGTACTCGGATATAATCTCAAAAAAGACAGAATGATCTCTGTTTGTTTCCAAGGCAAATCATTCAATATCATGGTAATCCAAGTCTATGCCCCAACCAGTAATGCTGAAGAAACTGAAGTTGAATGGTTCTATGAAGACCTATAAGACCTTTTAGAACTAACACCCAAAAAAGATGTCATTTTCATTATAAGGGACTGGAATGCAAAAGTAGGAAGTCAAGATACACCTGGGGTAACAGGCAAATTCGGCCTTGGAGTACAGAATGAAGCAGGGCGAAGGCTACTAGGGTTTTGCCAAGAAAATGCACTGGTCATAGCAAACACCCTTTTCCAACAACACAAGAGAAGACTCTACACATGGACATCACCAGATGGTCAACACCGAAATCAGATTGATTATTTTCTTTGCAACCAAAGATGGAGAAACTCTACAGTCAGCAAAAACAAGATCGGGAGCTGACTGTGGCTCAGATCATGAACTCCTCATTGCCAAATTCAGACTTAAATTGAAGAAAGTAGGGAAAACCACTAGACCATTCAGGTATGACCTAAATAAAATCCCTTATGATTATACAGTGAAAGTGAGAAATAGATTTAAGGGACTAGAGCTGATAGAGTGCCTGATGAACTATGGAATGAGGTTCGTGACATTGTACAGAAGACAGGGATCAAGACCATCCCCATGGAAAAGAAAGGCAAAAAGGCAAAATGGCTGTCTGAGGAAGCCTTACAAATAGCTGTGAAAAGAAGAGAAGTGAAAAGCAAAGGAGAAAAGGAAAGACATAAGCATCTGAATGCAGAGTTCCAAAGAATAGCAAGGAAAGATAAGAAAGCCTTCCTCAGCGATCAATGCAAAGAAATAGAGGAAAACAACAGAATGGGAAAGACTAGAGATCTCTTCAAGAAAATCAGAGATACCAAGGGAATATTTCACGCAAAGATGGGCTCGATAAAGGATAGAAATGGTTTGGACCTAATAGAAGTAGAAGATATTAGGAAGAGGTGGCAAGAATATACAGGAGAATTGTACCAAAAAGATCTTCATGACCCAGATAATCACGATGGTGTGATCACTCACCTAGAGCCAGACATCCTGGAATGTGAAGTAAAGTGGACCTTAAGAAGCATCACTATGAACAAAGCTAGTGGAGGTGATGGAATTCCAGTGGAGCTATTTCAAATCCTGAAAGAAGATGCTGTGAAAGTGCTGCACTCAATATGCCAGCAAATTTGGAAAACTTAGCAGTGGCCACAAGATTGGAAAAGGTCAGTTTTCATCCCAATCCCAAAGAAAGGCAATGCCAAGGAGTGCTCAAACTACTGCACAATTGCACTCATCTCACACGCTAGTAAAGTAATGCTCAAAATTCTCCAAGCCAGGCTTCAGCAATATGTGAACCGTGAACTTCCTGATGTTCAAGCTGGTTTTAGAAAAG
>SJYQ01002404.1:1657341-1682236 GCA_006410935.1 Redunca redunca
ATAAGTCCATTGACCCGATTTAAAATAATTCCCTGATTTGCATTAAAAGTTGTATTTATATTCTGAATGGGTTATTATTTACTTGAAGATACTATTCCATGGAATATCATCTATACAAAGACAAAATTTCTTGGACCATCAAAATAAAGACTAAATAATAGAATATAGCTTACTTCTCGTGCCAACTAAAATCAGAGGAAATAATTTTGAGGCTTCACTCCCTTACTCCTTCACTCATTCATCCTTTCATTCATCACCCCAGTTGCTCTATCTTATCCTTCCCATTGGATTGTTTTAGCACCATGTCAGCTCATCACTGGTACCCTCCCTGAAATCGATTGCTACTTCAGCTGCTCCCAAGGACATGAAATATTCATTCCAGACCAAATAGCCTTTCTGCGGGCAGTGAACATGTCAAAACACAGAGAAAAAGACTCAGGGATTAAAAAAAATAAGACTCAAAGAACACGACTTGCCATACCAAATGGAGCAAATCTTATTTACAAATGACCTCTAACCTCTGAGAGCAGCTCAAAGAAAGAAACATCTGTCATCTTTGGGAACATCCAAACTCTTCACCCTGACAGGGGGCCTCCAAAGACCAGATTCCATTTCAATATAATTGGCTCCTTGCCCTTTTCCTGCCTTCCTCCAGCCATGCACAGAGAGCTGAACTGTCTTGGGATGGGCAGCCAACCCAGAGATGTGCGACATCTTGACAGCGGAACCAGCGGGTGGAGGCAGGGCAGCGGCTCTGCTAATTAAGAACGGGATGCACTGATTTCAGCTTCAGAAGGAGGAGCATAGACTGTGGTGTCTGGAATCTCAGAGCTCCTGTTGATGGCGATACTTAAAACTTTTTCCTTCATCAAGGCATTGTACAGAGAGGATTTTCTGAGTGAACTATTTAACCTTTGCGTGATCCACCTTTAATTTTTCTTTTATATTTTAACATTTCTTTTTTGATGCAAACCATTTTTAAAGTCTTTATTGAATTTGTTACAATACTGCTTCTGTCTTGCTTTTTGGTGTTTTGGCTATGAGATATATTCGATCTTAGCTCCTTAACCAGGGGGTCAAACCTGCATCCCTTGCATTGAAAAGCAAAGTCTTAACCACTGGAGCCTCAGGAAAGTCCCTGATCCACCTTTTAGAAAGCCCTTCCTTAATGCCATTTTCTACAGTCATAAATGAACCAGTATGAACGTAAGAAACAGATGCCAAGATATATCATGGGAAATGCAGGTTGTCTGAGTGTTTAATCCTTTCATGCTTTTACTGAGAAGTATTTATCAAGCATATATTAAAGTTGAAACACTAGTAGAAGCTGATGATATGCATGAACTTGGCAGATGAGATCTTTGCCTTCATGAAGCTTCCATTCTGGAGAGGGGATGGATAACAAAGAAAAATAAACAAGCTCCTAGCAGACTGTGCTTAGTTCTCTGAAGGAAGCAAGCAGGGAAAGGAGGATAATCCTAAGACTGGTAGCTAACACTTGAGTTTTACATACCAGGAATGATTCTAAGCCATGTGCTTATAACCTTTCACATGTTAGTTAATTTACCCATTTGGCAGATGAGAAAACAAACCATAATTTGTTCCCAAATTACAACTCTATCCCTCCAGTTGTTGGCCAAATGCTTCTGTCATTCTTATTTCTCTTGTTTTTTTTCTGTCTCTATTATACCCTATTATCTAATCATATACAATCAGTTGGGCTTCCTAGGTGGCAACAGTGGTAAAGAATATGCCTGCCAATGCAAGAGACACAAGATAAGTTTCAATCCCTGGGTTGGGAAGACCCTCTAGAGAAGGAGATGACAACCCACTCCAGTATTCTTTCCTGGGAAATGCCATGGACAGAGGAGCCTAGTGGGCTACAGTCCATGGTGTTGCAAAGAGTTGGACACAACTGAGCACACACACACACATACAATCAATCAGGAAACCTCTACCTCAATATACAATTGACCTTTGAACAAAGCAGGGGTTAGGGGTACTGTCCCTTCCTGCAGTCAAATAACTGGTCCCCGAGGTATGTGATTCCTATGTATTTGTGGTTCTATATTGGTAGATTCAACCAACTGTGGATGGCGTAGTACTGTAGCATTTATTATTGAAAAATTCCATGTATAGGTGGATCTGCTCAGTTCAAACCTGTGTCACTCAAGGGTCAACTGTATTTACAGAATCTGACCACTTCTCTCCATCTCCTCTGATATACCCTGGCCTGAGCCACCATCAGCTCTCAGTTGGCTTATTGCAATACACTCCTAAGTTGTTACACTTCTACTCTGGCTCCTTGGAGTATGTTCCAGAAATAGTTATAGTCATTCTGAAAAATAGAAATCAAATTATTTCACAACTCCACTCAAAACTCTTCAGTGGCTTTCCATACGGCCAGAGTTAAAGATTGAGAGCAGTAGGAGAAGGGGGCAACAGAGGATGAGATGGTTGGATGGCATCACTTACCCAATGGACATGAGCTTGAGCAAACTCGAGGAGATAGGAAAGGAGAGGGAAGCCTGGTGTGCTGCAGTCCGTGGAGTTACAAAGAGTCAGACACGCTGACAACTGAACAGAGTAAAAAAAGTAACTAAACTCCTCTGTGCTAGTATTCCTTAGTCATCTGCCATCGCTACTGAACACACCCTGGGTATTCTGGCCTCTCCTCTCCCCTCTGATCACCTTTCTCAGCTCCCTCCCCCTCATGGCTCACTCTTCTCTAGCCACGCTGGCCTCCTGATTGTTCTTAGGCACTCCTGCCATAGAACATCTCAAAGACCATGACTCTGTCTTGATAGCCCCAATGGGCTCCCTCGATCACCTCCCCTGGTTTTTACTCAAATGTCACCTTTCCACTGAGACTTCCCTGACCAATCTAATATTCAAAACCACAAGCCCTCTACGCCCCAAATCTATCATTTTTCCTTACATTTTTCCTCCAAACCATTTATCATCAATTGATACAACATGTTTTTACTAATTTTCATTCATTTATTGCTTGTTCCCCACTACCAAAATATAAACTACATGAAGGCAGGGATTTTTGCCTGTTCTGTCCATTTCATTTTTTAGATTGCCTGGAAGAGTTCTTTGTATGTAAGAGGCACTTAGTAAATATTGAGTTAATGAATGAAGGAAGAGGACCTATTCCTCTGACTTGATCATTCAAAAGAAATCAAGATTGAAAAGGACAGTGATGCTTGATCTAGAAGAGGAAGAATAGGAGGAATGATTGCAGACAAGATGAGGAAGGAAGAAATATTTACAGGGGAAGCTGACTTTGACACTAAACAAGAGTCAGACATAAACATAGCCTGCAGGTACAGAAAGCAAAGTGTTTGCTTTCATGCTCTGCAGTTCAGTCTTCATGGATTACCCTCATCAGTCTCTCTCTTTGCTCACTAAAAATGCCTGAGAACTCAGGGAAGTGACTTTCTCTCTCTAAACATGGCAGGAAAAATAAGGTCAATGCAGCAGCATTTATCGTATGCAGCTCTAATCTCTGGGGCGATGTCACAGGCTGATCAGGGGATGCTCAGGGAGCAAATGTGCAGGCAGCTTATCACTGGCCATTCCCAATGCCACGTTCATGGGAGAGGTGCAGGGAGAGAAACTGGCAAGATCTGTGACTCAGCTTCAGCAGTCTGAAAATGGAGGCCCTAAACCAGGACGTTCTTCTTCATGATGGTAGCTCTGTAGGAGAAGGTATCTGGGGAGAGAGTGTACATGGAAGTGTGATCTCAGTCACAGAACAGAGGTTTGGGAGAGGGTCTGGCACACTCTCTGAACTGAACACACCACAGAACAATTCCAGGCAGCATCGGGAGAGCTATTGAGAGTCACACATGCCTAACTCAGATGATGCAAGTTCTGGTCTCACCAAGACCTTGCTTTATAACTCTCTTAATATGTGTCTTGGGTGCTTTAACCTCTCTATGTGGTGGGCGGGCGGTGCTAACACTAGTGAGGAGGCAGGGCTGTCCTTAGGGTAGTTTCCTGGCACGTGAATTCAGTAGAGATGCCCGGGCAGGACTGTTGTGTAACCAGAGGTGAAACAGGCCCAGACATCTGTAGCAGCCTTGGTATTTTTAGAAAACACATTTTCATCTTCAGTTTACACCAGATCTGGAATGGAGCTAAGTCATTACAATGTGTTAGGTCCTATTTATTCCAGCCCAGGACAGCTAGCTTTGATCAGCAGATATCAGCATGGTATACCAAAGCTGCTGCACAAACCTGGGTCCCTTGAGGTGGCATTTCCTTAGTCACAGCAAGTTGAAGTGACATTCTGCTATCCTGAGAGAAGATGGAAGGGTGGAAAAGGAGAGAGCATAAGGGAGAAGGAGAGGGACAGAGGGAAGGAAGGAGGGAGAGAGAAGAAGAGAAAAAAGAGAAAGAGGAGGGGGAGGATGAAAAAAGAATTGAAGAACAGGAAAAGGCTATTACATTTGTTGGGTACTTACTACACATTAGAACTATATTAAGTTCCCTAAAAGCATCAGCTCTAATTCTTTCAAATACTGTGAGGCACAGGCATTTTTACCTCCGTTTTCCAAAAGAGAAAACTGAGGCTTAGAGATGTGAGTGACTGGTGAGGTCATGCAAGGATAAATGGCCAGCCAGCACAGGCCTGTCTGGTTCAAAGTTCGTGTATTTCCTAGCATGCTGAAGTGGGGGTAATGACAGTCAGGAAGGGTGTCTATGCTGGGCTCTGCAGAGTGCAGAATTTACCCTTGCCCCAAAGAGGTCGGCTATTTGTCCTCAGCTTCTGGGAAATAATCTTGAAGGTCTCGGAATGTCATGTGTGAGTGTTTCTGTTTGCCTGGGGATGCTGGGTCATGTCAGAGAGACTAACAACATGATCTAGGGTGGACGCTTTGGGCCATGTAGTGTCAGCTCAGTGTCCAGAGGGGCCTAGCTCAGCCATGTGGGCAGACAGCTGTATCTACAGGATGGAGCCCCAGTAAAAACTCTGGACACAAGGCTTGAGGGAGCTTCGCTGGTTGGCAATACTCTGTGCATATTGTCATACGTGGATACTGGGAAAGTAATGCTGTCCACAATTCCATGGGAAGAGGACAATAGGAACTCTGCATTTGGAACTTCCCTGGAATCTGCCCCATGATTCCTTGGCTGATTTTCCTCAGTATCCTTTCCCTGCTGTAAACTACATCCTTGAATATAACAGCTTTCAGTACACTCTGAGTCCTGCCAATGAATGATCAACACTGAAGGTGGTCTTAGGAACCTCCAAACTTCCAGTTGGTATAAGAGGAGTGGGTGGGCTGATGGACTGTGCTCCCTTTAACTTTGTGGGTTCCCTCACTCCTTGCATTGGCAATATTGTTTTGGTCTATGTTCCTCTCTTTTCTCAGCAACAAATCCTGGAATGAGCCACTATCACACTGGGTTGGGCTAGCAAGGGACTGGGGACATGAAGTCAGTGGTCAAGTCCAAGAAAGTGAAAGCCAAGGAAAACTTGGAAATGGCAGGCAGGAGTTGATGAAAGGCTGGTCTGGACATGGTGGTCACAGACACTATAATATGGAGATACTGTTATTCTTAGGTCCCTTAAGGCTTATGATTTTCTGAGATTCTATAGTCTGACAGCATGGAAAAAGTAACAACTCTATGCAGGCTTAGAAGAGGACCTTATTTTTCCATTTCTGGATATTCTTGCAAAGCTAGGAACTTCAGTTGCTTAGAATACAGGGCTAATACTTATCATGATTATAGATCGAGGTCCACAGAGAGCAGACTGGAGTGCCATGTTTTTCTGCCTGCCTGCCCTCTCTCCCTTCTAACAACTCTAATGTCCCAATTTTATGTCAGTCACTGTGCTAGCCAACAGGGACCACAAAGATGATCATGACACAGTCCTGCCCTGAAGGGAACCTTAATAAGGTGCGGTGTTGGGTCACACGAACAACTTCACAGAAAAGCTAAATAAAATAAGGGCTAAATAGTAGACAGACAAGCAAAATTTGGAAGAGTAAACAAATATCTCAAAAAGTAATAGGACTAGTAGCTGTAATAAGGGCCTACCTGGAAGTTTTACTGAAACTAGAAATAAGAACCTCAGTGGAGGGTTTCCCTGGTGGTCCAGTGGCTAAGACTCCCTGCTCTCAATGCAGGAGGCCTGGGTTCGATCCCTAGTCAGGGAGTGAGATCCCACATGCCACAACTAAGAACCAGCACAGCCAAATAAATGAGAAGAATTCCAATGGACAGCAACTGGTTAAATGACCTTTCCAAGGGAAGAAAGCACCAAGAATGAAGACACAGAGTTTTTAAGTACAGAACATGTCTAGGGACAGCTCATAGCCTGAGTGTTGAAGTACAGCAGGGCAAGCGGCAGGAACAAGCAAGAGAGAGAGAAAGTGCAAGAGATGAGTTTGGAAGGATAGAGACTGGAGAATGAATAGTCTTGTCTGTCAAAGCATTTTTACGTTACTTGGTAGCAAGGAAGAGCCTTCTGAAGAAGGAAGGATAAGCTCATCCTTTGAAACTATATTTATCTTTATTTCTACTGTGCTTTCTCGAATCAGTGGTGATACTGATGATAGTAGTGGTGACATTAATAATATAAAAAAAAAATCACAGTGTACATCTGTAGATATTTTACATTTTTCAAAGCACCATTACTTAAAAACAGATTTTAAGAAGCACAATGTTAAGCCCTCACACTGTTAGGCTCAATGCAGTGCTTTGTATAACTCATTTCATGCTGCCAAAGCCCGGGATGGGCACACTTGTCTTTGTTTTAGAGACACAGGGCATGCAGGTCCGAGAAAGTGAGCTTGAACAGGGCCTCACAGCTGATGGACAGCAGGGCTAGCTTTGACCTCATCTCTCAGACTCAAGTCTGTCCTGACTCCTGCCCTGCCCCACTATCTCACTTCATTCTTACCCTGTGTGGGGATATACTACTCTTCTTGTCATATAGATGAGGATCCTGAAATGAATAAAGATAAAGTCATAAGCCCAAGGGGCTCCCCAGGTGGCACAGTTGGTAAATAACCTGCCTTCCAATGCAGGAGATGCAAGAGACATGGGTTCAATCCCTGGGTCAGGAAGAGAAGCCTAGCAAGGGACTGGGGACATAGAGTCAGTGGACAGAGAAGCCTAGCACTATACAGCCCATGGGTTTGCAAAGAGTCAGATTCAACTGACCACACACGCACACATAAGCCCAGGACCACACAACAAGAATGGAAGTTATCTATTTGGCTTCATAATGTACTTTATTCTCACCTGACTGTAGTTGGAACGACACATGCTACATAGAGCGTGCATAGCTGTTGCATGTTTAAGTCTGAATGAGCTGCTGGGAGAAATCAATATTTTTTTCATTGTTGAATTGGATGAGTGAGTCCTCAAGGCATTTTTCTCCATCATGTTGTGTGGTGCCTATAAAGTGACTCCTCTGAATTTGCCCTGTACTCTCCCTTAGGTCTTCTAGACACTTACCAGGGTGTTTTTCCAATTATCCTTCCTCTTATGAAAACTATACCCCTCTAACCCCCACCTCAGGTTTCTATTATATAAACCACTGTCTAGCCAATTGGTTGGAACAACTGGTTGGACCTGAGTGCATTCTCAAAATCAGCCAGGCCAATCAAATTCTTTCACATCTTGGCAATGACAGGGAGTCCCTCAAACGGCAGCACACTGGTGGAGGGAGTCCTGGACCTCCACTGCTGAGGCTGCTGGGCTGCCCCGGGCCCTGCCCTCCCTGAGGTCTGCGTGCAGCCATGCTTTGGATTCTGTGTGAGACCTCATGAACGTTCTCATAAAAGCCTTTTGGACGTCTTCTCTAGTTTGAAGGAAGCTAACCAAAGAAATGTAGCCCCCGCCACCCCCCAAAAAAAACCCCAAAGATTTTGACTACAGAATCTGCAGAGAAGATGCAGAAGCTACTTTTTCATGTGACTTTAGTCTCTTTCATTATTATTTTCAGTTCATTTTAAATATAGGTCATAAACCCAGGTCACCTACTGAGATGATCCAAACTTGTTTGCAGTTTGTAGGTCTTGGAAAAACATGGGGAGTAAAATTGCTTCTACTGTAAGTTCAGAGCAGCCATGTGGTCCTGACCCAGCCTTCTGTTATAATGACTGTATCTGGAATGATCCTCTGTGGGTGAATTTGGCTTTGTTCAGGGTTTTCTGTCTGTCAAGTGAGCAGGTAGCTGTTGTTGACACCTTTGCAAGTGTTTTTTAGGGTAATCTTACCCCAGGTCAGAATCCTTCATGAGCATGATGCAATGGCTTTCTGAAACCTGGGCACATAACATCTGGATATAGAACCTGGTGAAGTGATCAGGAGGTAAGACACAAGATCAAGATCTTGATCTTAGCTCAACATAGATAAAATTCTTTTTGCTACTTTTGAACAAACTCATTCATTCAATCAACACATATTTATCCAGTGCCTGATTATAAAACTTGTGATTTATTAAGTGCTAACTATACTCCAGGTTCACAATAAACTGTGGAAAATTCTGAAAGAGATGGGAATACCAGACCACCTGACCTGCCTCTTGAGAAATCTGTATGCAGGTCAGGAAGCAACAGTTAGAACTGGACATGGAACAACAGACTGGTTCCAAGTAGGAAAAGGAGTACATCAAGGCTGTATATCGTCACCCTACTTATTTAACTTCTATGCAGAGTACATCATGAGAAACGCTGGGCTAGAAGAAGCACAAGCTGGAATCAAGTTTGCTGGGAGAATTATCAATAACCTCAGATATGCAGATGACACCACCCTTATGGCAGAAAGTGAAGAGGAACTCAAAAGCCTCTTGATGAAAGTGAAAGAGGAGAGTGAAAAAGTTGGCTTAAAGCTCAACATTCAGAAAACAAAGATCATGGCATCCAGTTACATCACTTCATGGCAAATAGATGGGGAAATAGTGGAAACAGTGTCAGACTTTATTTTGGGGGGCTCCAAAATCACTGCAGATGGTGATTGCAGCCATGAAATTAAAAGATGCTTACTCTTTGGAAGGAAAGTTATGACCAACCTAGATAGCATATCCAAAAGCAGAGACATTACTTTGCCAACTAAGGTCTGTCTAGTCAAGGCTATGGTTTTTCCTGTGGTCATGTATGGATGTGAGAGTTGGACTGTGAAGAAGGATGAGAGCTGAAAAATTGATGGTTTTGAACTGTGGTGTTGGAGAAGACTCTTGAGAGTCCCCTGGACTGCAAGGAGATCCAATCAGTCCATTCTGAAGGAGATCAGCCCTGGGATTTCTTTGGAAGGAAGTATGCTAAAGCTGAATCTCCAGTACTTTGGCCACCTCACGTGAAAAGTTGACTCATTGGAAAAGACTCTGATGCTGGGAGGGATTGGGGGCAGGAGGAGAAGGGGACGACAGAGGATGAGATGGCTGGATGGCATCACCGACTCGATGGACGTGAGTCTGAGTGAACTCCGGGAGATGGTGATGGACAGGGAGGCCTGGTGTCCTGCAATTCATGGGGTCACAAAGAGTCGGACACGACTGAGTGACTGAACTGAACTGTATACTCCAGGTACTGTGATAAGATTTCAGTTTATATTATTCACCCATTTACCCAATAACAATTATTGAATTCTCGTTACATGTCAGGCATTGCTTTAGGTTCTAGGGCTATAGCTGTAAAAATGAAGCAAAACAAAATCCTGTCCCCAGTGTGTGTGTGTGTGTGTGTGTGTGTGTGTGAAACAACTATGCAATAGTTCAGACAGTGATAAGTGCTATGAAGCAAAATAAAGTGGGGTACCAGAACTAGGTAATGGGTATATGGTTGCTATTTTATGCATTAAGATCAGGAAAGCCTGTAGGACACGGTGACATTTACAGAGACTAGAGGTAAATGGGTAAAGCCATGGGGATACCTAACAGAAGAGAATTCCATGAAGGGAAAATGCCAGTGTAATGCCCCAAAACAGAAGCACGCTTGCATTTTTGAGAAAAATGAGGCCAGTGTAGCTGGAGTGAAGAATAGAACTAGGAAGTACAGTTTGGAGGTTACTGAAATAATCCTGCCACTTGAGACATTATTGTGGTTTAGATCAGTAAGCAATGGAAATAGCAAACGGTCAGTTCAGTTCAGTTCAGACAGGCAGTTGTGTCTGACTCTTTGCAACCCCATGGTCTGCAGCATGCCAGAATTCCCTGTCCATCACTAACTCCCAGAGTTTTCTCAAACCCAAGCTGACAAATGGTCAGATTATAGATATACTCAGAAGAGCCCAAAGGACTTCTTGATGTACTACATGTGGGGTAAGACAGAAAGTAAAGTCAAGGACCAGAGGGCAGTATTTGTCACAAGCAATTAGATACAGAGTTCTTAAACACTGAGAGGAGAAGGCTACCATGTAGCCTGGATATGTAGGTTTGAGGTTTAATTATGTCGGTTTAATTACATATGCAAAAATTATGTAGGTTTAATTATCAAAGTGGAGGTGACCTTTTGAGAACTGAGTGCCTAACTAATAACTATTTGATTCAAATAGAATCTGGAATCTGGTGGCAAGATGTAGGTTGGAGATATATATTTTCAAGTCATCAATGTGTAGGTAACATTTAAAGCCATGGGATAATATGAGATCATCCAGATAGTGGGTGCTGAGAAGGGTCCTAAGAAATGAATCCTGGGACACTGAGAAAGAGTGTCCAATGAAGTTGGAGGAGAACCAAGGGAGAATAGGGTTCTGAAAACCAGTGAAGGAAGTTAAGAATGACTCATGACTAGGATGGGATTTGCCATTATGGAGCTCTTAACAAGAAATATGCTCACTGAATGATAGATGTAAGAGCCTGATTACACTGACTGAGTAGAAAATGGGTGGTAAGGAAAGAGTGAGTCCAGACAAGTCTTGTAAACTGTTAATAGGGGGTAGAACAATAGAAGGTATATAAGGTTAGGAGAAATCGGATTTGTTTTAAGCAGGGGAGTTGTCATAGCATGGTGGTATGTTAATGGTGATGATTGAGTAGAGGTGGAAAACTGATGACCTAGGAGACAGTAAGATATTGCAGAAACAATGTCCTTGAGTAGAAAGAACATTAAATACAAAAGTAAAGGAACTGCCTTAGGTAGGAGCATTGACATTTAACAAGAAGAAAAAGAGAAAATGGGCATGATGTAGGTAGGGAGGTAGACTAGTTGGGAAATGTGTGAAAGTTTCCTTCTGATTGCTACTAAGTTCACAGTTTTCTTAGTGAAATAAGAAGCAAAAATTCATTGGTTGAAAATGAAGGGGAAGAAGCAGTTGGGAGTTTGAGGAAAAAGAAGTTATAAAACACTTATAAAGAAGAACAGGAGAGTGTTTGTGCTAGGGAAATAATTTTATCTTAAAATAGCCTCATAAATCAGATATTATTAAGTATTTAAAATATTAGGATGCTGAAGTTACAGAGGTATCGTGTCAGAAATATATAGTAAATCCATAGCATAATCTAGATCTAATCTTGATCTATCTGCCCTTAATTATTGTGGAGGGTAAAAACTAATTGCCTAAGACATATTTCTTGTGGTCATGGAGTTTAAGCCAATTGTGAGGAAAAAACCATCTTTAATTCAAAAAGTAAATAATGATCTAAGACACTATATGTGATGTAACCACTGGAATTCTAAGAAAACTTTGCTTAAAGATGACGATGTTAACTGGGAATAGAATGGATGCTGGTTTCATGGTGGAGTCTGAGTTAGGACTTAGATGGTAGGATGTGGATAACAAAGACACACTGAAGAAGGCGCTCAGAATGAGAGGGAGCTCAGAAACAAAGGGAAAGGTGTGAGTGACAGAGGAATGGAGTGCTGGCAAATCTAACCTCAGGAGAGCTCAAGACAAATAAAAAGTTTTATGTGTCAACAAGTTTCTCTATCAATGGAGAGAATTTTAACACTGAAGTGACAACGTATAGAAGAGGAGGAGGTTGTGTTGGAAGAGACCTGTTCAGCTAATGGGGGTGCTAGTGAGAAAAACTCTGTTTTTGTGGCATGGGTAGGGACTAAGAATGGGGAAATCATGCTCACCACAGAAAGAAAGAGGAGTGATTCCAGAAGGGAAAGAGCCAGAGAGGGCATGCTTAAGTTCTGTCTTCCCACATCCCTGGTTCACCCTTGAACTATGCATACACGGAACAGACCCAAGAAGATCAACTAAAAACAAACAGAAAGAGCTGAACTGACCTGGAAGCTGCTTCCCAAGAAGAAAGCTTTGTGGTCTAATTCCAACCAAGTTAAATGTCTTGTAAAAGAAGAGAAGCTACATGTTGCAGAAAAATAATAGGATTCAGAGTCTCCATGCTTAACATGCAAAATGTACAGGATAGTCAATATATATACGAGCCAGGAAAATGTGGCCAATTCTCAAAGGAAGAGGCCATCAACTAAGATGAGTCTCAAGATGATACAGATTTTAGAATTAGCAGACATGAAATTTAATAGTTATGATAACCCTCTTCAATGATATAAAATATGTGCTTGCAATGAGTAAAAATCTTAGCATAAATATGGGAACAACAAAAATGTGTAAAAATATTCTATAACCAAAATTAAAATATCTGCAATAAAATATTCACTAGACAGATATAACTATAAAATGAAAATGACAGAGGTAAAAGTTAGTGAATCTTAGGATAGAGAAATAGAAATTATCCAAAGTGAAGAACAAAGATAAGATGAACAGAGTCCCAGAAGCTTGCTAATAATATAAAAAATGTCTAAAGCACATGTTATTGAAACCCTAGAAGGACAAGAATGAACAAAGAGAGTATATAAAAATATAAATAAATAGTGGCCCCAAATTTCCTGAATTTGAAAAAAGAAACAAATTTGCATATTCAAGATGCTCAATAAACCAGAATAAATATGAAAAAGACTATCAGATCATAATATGTCCATGACTATCAGAAGCCAAGGAATGACACAATACATATATAAGAATTTTGATTTGATTAAAGACCAGAAAATATTAAAACATCTTTAAAGAGCTTTAAAAATAGAGCTGAATTATACAAGCAGCAAAAATAATTCCTCAAGAATAAAGGCAAAATAGATATTTTCAGATAAGAGAAAACTATGAGAACTTGTTAGTATCAGATAAGCACTATAAGAAAACACTAAAGTAACTTCTGCAGGCTAAAGCAAAATGATGCCAGATGGAAACTCAAATCCCCAGAAAGGAATAAAAAGTATCAGAAGTGGTGAATATCTATGTAAATGTGAAAAACATGATTTCTTGGCCCTTTTCTTCTTAATTTGTTTGTCATACAAGTGCCTGTATAAAGGAAAAATAGCAGTAGTACCTTCTGAGATTTTTATGTAAGTGGATGTCATAAATAGCATAACAGTAGCATAAAATTGGAAGCAGGAGAATGGAATTACACGATTTCAAAGCTTTTACATTTTACATGAAGTGGTACACATTAACTCTACGTTACACATTAAAATACAATAAAAGTTAAGGATTTTAAGACTTAGAAAAACCATGAAAAAAAATTAAGAAGTGTGGGGGGAAAAACCAAAGAGAAATAAATAAAATGGAATTTTCAATATTATTAAAATAATCCCTAGAAACAGAGGAACAACAAAGCCAAACCAAAGGGTTCATGTTGAAAATAGCAAAATGCTAGCCTAAAATACAATCATATAAAAATTATATTATATATTAAGGAAATTAACATTCTAAATGCAGAATTTGTCAGAATGGATAAAAATCAATAAATTAAAATTTTAAAAAAATCACCAACATAGTAAAAGGCTCATATACCATGACCAAGTACGATTTATCCCAGGGATGCAAGGATTCTTCAATATCAATATGGTACATGACATTAACAAACTGAAGAACAAAAATCATATGATCATCTCAATAAATACAGGAAAAACTTTTTAACAAAATTCAGTACTCATCTATGATATAAACTCTCTAGAAAGTGGGCTTAGCGGGAACCTACCTCAAAAAAATAAAGGCCATATATGACAAACCCACAGCAAACATCATTCCCAATAGTAAAAAACTGAAACATTTCCTATAAGATCAGAAAAAAGACAAGGACGTCCACTCTAGCAACTTTTATTCAACATAGCTTTGACAATCAGAGACATGAAATGTCTATGACAATCAGAGAATGAAAAGAAATAAAACAAATCCAAACTGGAAAAGAAGAAGTAAAACTGTCACTATTTGCAGATGACATGATACTATAAACAGACAATTCTAAAGAAGCTACCAGAAAACTAGTAGAACTCACCCATGAATTTGAAGGTTGCAGGATACAAAATTAATACACAGAAATCCCTTGCATTTCTCTATGCTAACAATGAAAGATCAGAAAAAGAAATCCAACAAACAATCCCATTTACCAATGTATCAAAAAGAATAAAATATCTAGGAATAAAGCTACCTATGGAGGCAAAAGACTTGTTCTTGGAAAACTGTAAGATGCTGATGAAAAAAATCAAAGATGACACAAACAGATGGCGAGACATACCATGTTCTTAGATTGGAGGAATCAATATTGTCAAAATGATTATACTATCCAAAGCAATCTAAAGATTCACTGTAATACATATCAAACTACCAATGGCACTTTTCACAGAACTAGAACAAAAACTTTCTAAATTTGTATGGAAATGCAAAAGACCTGAACAGCCATTCAGAGAAAGAAAAATGGAACTGGAGGAATGAGGCTTCCTGACTTCAGACTATAGTACAGTCATCAGAACAGTAGGGTATTGGCACAAAAACAGAAATAGAGATCAAAGGAACAGGATAGAAAGCCAAGAGATAAACCCACACACCTAAGGCCACCTAACCTCTGACAAGGGAGGCAAGACTATAAAATGGAGAAAAGATAGCCTTTTCAGTAAGTGGTGCTGGGAAAACTGGACAGCTACATGTAAAAGAACAACATTAGAACACTTTCTAACACCATACACAAAAATAAACTCAAAGTGGATTAAAGACTAAGTGTAAGACCAGATACTACAAAAGTCTCAGAGGAAAACATAGGTAAAACACTCTCTGACATAAATCATAGCAGTACCTTTTTGGATTTACCTTCTAGAATAATAAAAATAAAAACAAATATAAACAAATGGGACCTAGTTAAACTTGAAAACTTTTGCACAGCAAAAGAAACCATAAACAAAATGAAAAGAAAACTCACAGAATCAGAGAAAATATTTTCAAAGAAGTGACTAACAAGGGATTAACCTCAAAAATATATAAACAACTTATGCAGCTCAATATAAAAAGGCAAACAACTCAATCAAAAAATGGGCAGAAGATCTAAATGGACATTTCTCTCAGGAAGATACACAGATGGTCAAAAAGTACATGAGAAGATATTCAACATCACTAAATATCAGAGAAAAATGAAAGTGAAAGTTGCTCAGTCATGTCTGACTCTTTGCAACCCCATGGATTACACAGTCAATGGAATTCTCGAGGCCAGAATATTGGAGTGGGTAACCTTTCCCTTCTTCAGGGGATCTTCCAAACCCAGGGATCAAACCCAGGTCTCCCACATTGCAGGCAGATTTTTTACCAGCTGAGCCACCAGGGAAGCCCAAGTATCAGAGAAATGCAAGTCAAAACTAATAACCTCACATGGGTCAGAATGACCATCATCAAAAAATCTACGAACAATAAATGCTGGAGAGGATGTGGAGAAAGGGAATCCTCCTACACTGTTGGTGTGAATGTAAAGAAACAGTATGGAGCTTCCTTAAAAACCTTAAAAAAAGATAGGACTACTAGTCCCATTCCTGTGCATATTATATCTGGAAAAAACCATAATTTGAAAAGGTACGTGCACCCCAGTGTTCAAGGCAGCATGGTTTACAATAGCTGGGACACAGAAGCAACCTAAATGTCCATCGACAGAGGAATGGATGAGGAAGACATAGTCCATATATGCAATGGATGCTACTCAGACATAAAAAAGAATGAAATAATGCCATTTGTCGCAACAAGGATGGACCCAGAGATTACTATACTCAGTCAGAAAAATATCATATGATATTGTTTATATGTGGAATCTGAAAAAATGTTACATGTGAACTTACTTAACAAAACAGAAACAGAGTCACAGATGGAGAAAACAAACTTCTGGTTGCCAAGGAGGAATGTGGGGGGAGGGGTAAACTGTGAGACTGGGACTGACACATACACACTACGGTACATAAACTAGTTAACTAATAAGAACCTGTTGCATAGCACAGGGAACTCTACTCAGTACTACTCTGTGATGACCCATGTGGGACTAGGATCTGAAAGAGAGTAGATATGTCCAGATGTATAATTGATTCACTTTGCTGTACAGCAGAAACTAACACAACACTGTAAATCAACTATGCTCCAATAAAAAATAATTAAAAAAGAAAGCATGTTCAAATACTTGAATGCTTATATTTATAGTGAGAGTCACTCAGTTGTGTCTGACTCTTTGCAACCCTATGGACTATACAGTCCGTGGAATTCTCCAGGCCAGAATACTGAAGTGGGTGGCCTTTTCCTTCTCCAGTGGATCTTCCCAGCCCAGGGATCTAACCCAGGTCTCCCACATTGCAGATCGATTCTTTACCAGCTGAGCCACCAGGGAAGCCCCAAAATACTGAAGGGGTAGCCTATCCCTTCTCCACTGGCTCTTCAAGACCCAGGAATTGAACGGGAGTCTCCTGCATTGCAGGCAGATTCTTCACCAACTGAGCTATCAGGGAAGCCCATATTTATGGTAACATTACTTATAATAGTAAAAAACTGGGAACCACTGAAACGTCCATCAACAGATGAATGGATAAAGTTGTCAGGGTGGGGAGGGATAAATTAGGATGCTGGGGTTAACATATATACACTAATATGTATAAAATAGATAACCAACACAGGCCTTCTGTATAGCACAGGAAATTATACTCAACAATTTGTAATAACCTATAAGGGAAGAGAAGCTGAAGAATACATACATATGTAAGTGTATGTGTATATATATATACATATATGTATATGTGTGTGTATAATTGAAAAGTTGTGCTATACATATGAAACATACTGTAAGTCAACTATACTTTAATAAAAAATCATCCCAAAGCTTGCCATATATTGATACTATGGATTGTCAGCCATAAAACAGAACTACTGATAAACTCAACAACGTGATTGCGTCTCAAATCATACTGAAAAGAAGTTAAACACAAAAGACTGTTAGGTATCATATGATTCCATTTATGTGCAATTTATAAAAAAGGAAAACTATATAGACAGAAATCAGATCTGTGGTTTCTAAGATTAGGAGGAAAGGATTGAGTGCAAAGGGGCCTGGGCACAAGGAAACTTTTGGTGGTGACAGAAATGTTGTATGTCTTGTTGGTGGTGATGGTTACAGAACTGTGGGTCATCCAGTTGTGTCCAACTCTTCGAAACCCTATGGACTGTAGCCCACCAGGTTCCTCTGTCCATGGAATCTCCAGGCAAGGATACTGGAGTGGGTAGCCATTCCCTTCTCCAGGGATCCAACCCAGGGATGGAACCCAGGTCTCCTGCATTGTAGGCAAATTCTTTACCATCTCAGCCACCAATACAGGTGGGTCCAGATTTCATCTCTGCTTTCATCCTATGAGATTAATAAGCAGCATATCTAATTTTAAATTGGCACAATCAACTATATGAGCCATATCTCATGTACACATAAATATACATTAATTTAAATAATTGAGTGGTTCCCCCTGCCTTTCCACCCACTCACTGAGCACAAGCACAGATGAAAGAGGTGAACAGCGACGATTCCTAATCCTCAAGCACCTAACCCCACTAAAAGCGATTCCAGTTTGTGAAGACCCCTTTTGAACAATATGGTTCCTAGAGGCAACTCAGGCTTAACTGTCCAGGGTGAAAATTAAAATCATATTAATATACAGATTTATGGACAATTTAAAGGATTTTCAAAAGTAGTTTTGACCAACTATGATTTTGGTTCAGGGCCTATTTCAATGCTGATTTATACGTATGCTGTGGCTTCCCTGATAGCTCATTTGGTAAAGAATCCACCTGCAGCACAGGAGACCCTGGGTTGATTCCTGGGTCAGGAAGATCCCCTGGAAAAGGGATAGGTTACTGAACACAGTATTCTTGCTTTTCCCTGGTGGCTCAGCTGGTAAAGAATCTGCCTGCAATGCAGGAGACCATGGTTCAATCCCTGGTTTGGGAAGATCCCCTGGAGAAGGGAAAGGCTACCCATTCCAGTATTCTGGAGAATTCATATATATAGTCCATACAGTCCATATAGTCTATACAGTCCACGGGGTCACAAAGAGTCAGACACAAATGTGTGACTTTCACTTTCAAGGATTCTTGAAAGTAATTCTGACCAACTATGATTTTGGTTCAGGGCCAATTTCAAGGCTGATTTCTATGTATACTGTGACTTTATTGAACCTCAAGAGAACCCTAATGATACACAGAATAGTACCAGTCTATGCCTGGACACCTCAAATGAGGAACTTGTCATGTCACAAAGCATTCCACTCCATTCTAGACCACTGAACTGTCAATTTTCCAGATGTGGGCCATATTGCCATGACCTCCACTTACTGGCTCTGGCTCTATTTTATGGAGCCAGGTTAAAAAAAAGTCATCTTTTCCTTTCTTTCAAATACCTGAAGGGTATCAGGTTCATCTCTTGTCTTTTGTTTATTTATCTTTTTCTAATATTAAAGCATCTACTTCTGCTTCATTGACTATGCTAAAGCCTTTGACTGTGTGGGTCACAACAAACTGTGGAAAATTCTAAAAGAGATGGGAATGCCAGACCACCTTACCTGCCTCCTGAGAAACCTGTATGCAGATCAAGAAGTAATAGTTAGAACCAGACATGGAACAATGGACTGGTTCAAAATTTGGAAGGGAGTCCATCAAGGCTATGTATTGTTACCCTGCTTATTTAACTTCTAGGGAGAGAATATCATGTGAAATGCCAGGCTGAATGAAACACAGGCTGGAATCAAGATTGCTGGGAGAAATATCACTAACCTCAGATATGCAGATGACACCACCCTTATGCCAGAAAGCAAAAAGGAACTAAAGAGCCTCTTGAAGGTGAAGGAGGAAAGTGAAAAAGCTGGCTTAAAGTTCAACAGTCAAAAAACTAAGATCATGGCATCCAGTCCCATCACTTCATGGCAAATAGATGGGGAAACAGTGGAAACAGTGACAGATTTTATCTTGGGGGGCTCCAAAACCACTGTAGGTGGTGACTGAAGCCATGAAATTAAAAGATGCTTGCTCCTTGGAAGAAAAGCTATGACAAACCTAGACTGTGTTTTAAAAAGCAGAGACATCACTTTGCTGACAAAGGTCTGTGTAGTCAGAGCTATAGTTTTCCTGTAGTCATGTGTGGATGCGAGAGTTGGACCATAGAGAAGGCTGAGCACAAAAAACTAATGAAGTATGGTGCTTGAGAAGACTCTTGAGAGTCCCTTTGGCAGCAAGAGGATCAAAGCAGTCAATCCTAAAGGAAATCAACAGTGAATATTCATTGGAAGGCTAATATTGAAGCTGAAACTCCAATACTTTGGCCACCTGATGCAAAGAGCTGACTCACTGGAAAAGATCTTGACAATGTGTAAGATTGAGGGCAGGAGGAGAAGGGGACGACAGAGGATGAGATGGTTGGATGGCATAATTGACTCAATGGACATCAGTTCAGTTCAGTCGCTCAGTCGTGTCTGACTCTTTGCAACCCCATGGACTGCAGCACGCCAGGCCTCCCTGTATATCACCAACTCCTGGAGTTTACCAAAATTCATGTCCATTGAGTCGGTGATGCCATCCAGTCATCTCATCCTCTTTCATCCCCTTCTCCTCCTGCCCTCAATCTTTCCCCAAATGAGTAAGCTCTTTGCATCAGGGGGCCAAAGTATTGGAGTTTCAGCTTCAACATCACTCCTTCTAATGAATACCCAGAACTGATCCCTTTAGGATGGACTGGTTGGATCTCCTTGCAGTCCAAGGGACTTTCAAGAGTCTTCTCCAACACCACAGTTCAAAAGCATCAATTCTTCGGTGCTCAGCTTTCTTTACAGTTCAACTCTCACATCCATATATGACTACTGGAAAAACCACAGCCTTGACTAGACAGACCTTTGTTGGCAAAGTAATGTCTCTGCTTTTTAATATGCTGTCTAGGTTGGTCATAACTTTCCTTCCAAGGAGTAAGTGTCTTATAATTTCATGGCTGCAGTCACCATCTGTAGTGATTTTGGAGCCCAGAAAAATAAATCAAGCCACTGTTTTCCCATCTATTTGCCATGAAGTGATGGGACTGGATGCCATGATCTTTGTTTTCTGAATGTTGAGTTTTAAGCCAACTTTTTCACTCTCCTCTTTCACTTTCATCAAGAAGCTCTTCAGTTCTTCTTCACTTTCTGCCATAAGGGTTGTGTCATCTGCATATCTGAGGTTATTGGTATATCTCTCAGCAATCTTGATTCCAGCTTGTACTTCATCCAGCCCAGCGTTTCTCATGATGTACTCTACATGGTATATCAATGGACATGAGTTTGAGCAAATTCCAGGAGACAGTGAAGGACAGGGAAGTCTGGTGTGCTGCAGTCCATGGGGTCACAAAGAATCAGACATGCCTGAGCGACCAAATAGCAACAACAACAGCAAGGAAACAATTCTAGCACAGGATTTTTTTGTTCCCTTCTGTAACAGTACAGCAATGGCATGTGGCCTCAACCCAAAACATGGCTGAATTAGACAAAGACCCCTTGGCACTGACTGTCCTCAAGTGACTTAACAACTTTAGCCATTACCAGGTACAGGAAGCCTGAGAATATCAAGAGTTCCTGCACTTGCTACATTTTTCCAGTTGAGCGCTACAGGAAGAAGTAGCAGGAGTGTAAGTATCTGGACCTTTGTCTGGTCTCCATTCCTGGCAAGTCACTGATCTGCTTTGGGAGGTCACCATCTGTGGCCAGCTCTCTAACCAACTTGGCTCCCACCTCAGTGGGTCTTAATAAAGTCATGGCATGACTTGGCATGGCATGACCTCTCCAATCCTCACTTCCCTTGCCCAGTCTCCATCAGGGAGCTAGTCAATGTCTAGTAATGATCCTTAAGAAGCTACATGTTTATTTTGCAGGCAATCTTGACTGCCTCCATTAGTGGACTGAACCCTCTCCCAAGCTCTCCTGGAAGCAGTCAGGCTTTATGAACTGTTCCCAGGGTAAGTACATCACCAGCTGTCAACAGTTGAATACTCTTCTACCCTGAAGAGCTAGAAAAGGAAGGAAAGAGAGTTAGCTCTGAAGAAATGCTTCTGTAAGTTTAGAAAACAGAAGAGCTACACAGAATTGTCTAATGCCTCTCATTCTGTAAATCCCATTTGTCAGTAATTCCAGCCTCTGTACAAGGTCCAGTCTCAGTAGGACCCTCCCATTCTGTGAAGGAGAAAGACACCAGACTGAAGTCACAGACTTGGGTCCTGATCTTGATTCAGCCTTGAGTTAGCTTGAGCAATGGTTTCTGGCAGTCTCTCCTTGTCTAGGAATGTGCTAGAAGTGCCTATGAGTAGTGAGCTTGTCAAATGCCACCACCAGGATGAAAAGCAACCACAGCAACAGCAGTGTGCAAAGAATGAAAAAACTATTAGCAGTTCAATCTGTTTTGCATTTTACATTTTTCACAATTCTTTCTTCCCTAACGCTCAGTTGAGTCTCTCACCATCTTTCTAAGCAATTATAGGCAAATAATATTAACTCCATTTTAACCTGATTGGAAACTGTGCTTCAGCGGTTGAGATAGCTGTACAAGATAATATTTAGGAACAAATCTGGGGACTTAGGTCTTCTAATTGCTAATGCTGGGCTATACTACTCTGCATAGACCTCCCATTATCTTCATTTAAATAACCATTATTTTCACAACTATTAATTGAGTACCTATTAGATGCCAGGCTTTGAGTTCAGTCTGTCACATTGTTTATAAATGGAATCATTAGAATAACCCTATGAAGAAGAAATACAGAAATGAAAACTGAAGTTCATACAGGTCAGATAATAGAGTTATTCTCCAAGCCAAGACATATTAATATAAGCTGATATGTAATATCAAGCAACTGGAAACCTGACTCAGAGTTTAACAATATCTCTTTCTGGTCTCCCAAGGCTTAGCTAGCACAGGGACCATCTGTGCTTATGGCGAAGAGAATGCCTTAATATGTGTGAGGTGACAATGTTTTTCTCACAGTTAGTAAACAGCCGAGTTGGGATGAAAATCCAGGCATGTGCATTTCCAGACTGAGGGTATAAACATGATGTTATATGTCATACTAAGCACCTAGGAAAAAACCATTACCCAGACCTCTTGCTGCTGGTCATCTACTCAGAAAAAAGAGGACTTGAGGGTAAACACTTCAATCTTTGTTGATTAAGAAAAAAGGTCAGTAAGTCTATTGAATCCTTAAATCCCAAAGGGATATTTCCTTCATGCTGGCACTCAGACAATAAGGAGTTAATGTTTGGTGGTAAGAAAGGGGTTATAGCTACTTCAGCTGCCTCATAGATTCACTTCTTTCTTGCAAGTCTTTGCTTTTCACCTGCTGAGCAAATAAATATCACCAAGGAACAGGATATTTTCTTTCCTGTCATTCTGAATTCAAGTGTAGCCACTTCAAATGATGGCAGGAGTGATTTTTAGAAAAGGAGAGGTGAGGGAGTGGGGGGAGGTCCTATGAAAGTGCCTAAGAAAAGAAAATGGGGAGGGTGATTTGGGGGACGTTTGGGTGGATCTTTAGGCATTTCCTGGTTTCAGGTTCTGGCTGAGTTCATTGCAGATATCCTATGGTCAGTCTGGCTGTGGTCCCAGAGCTATAGAAAGGTACGGCGGGTAAGTTTTAATTGCTTTTTAAAAAAATGTTTCTTTTTCAAAAGTTTCTGAAGCAATCTTCTGTCTGCCTGAAGTCATTACTTCCAGATACTTCTAGCAGAGATAGGAGGATAGGGAATGAAGTGATCATTAAAAATAATTATAATGGTGATGATTATAGTGGGAAGAACGTGTACAGAATACTTGCTAATGCACAGCATTTTGCTGAAGACGTCACATATGTATTTTATTAAATGGTCACAGCCACCGTGTGGGGCCGGCACTATTACTGTCCCCATATTGTAGATATTAAAACTGCAGTTAAGAGCTTCAGAAACTTACCCACCGTCCTGAAACTAGTGGATGGATGGATGAGCCAGGACTCAAATCTGGGCTATGCTCTAATGATAGGGTTTGAACTTTTAACACCCATACCTATATACAGAGTGTGACTTAAGCCCTTAAGTAACTAAGTAGTAATTACAGGAGAAAAAAAGACAGTGGAATCTTATCTTTCTAGACTTCTCTATGCAGGGCAGCAATGGAGACACAGGCATAGAAAACAGACTTGTGAACACAGTGGAGGAAGGATGGACAGAGAGAAGAGCATGGAAACATATATTACCATATGTATAGTAGATAGCAAGTGGGAATTTGCTGTGTGATGCTGGGAACTCAACCCAGTGCTCTGTGACAACCTAGAAGGGTGGGATGCAGAGGAAGATGGGAGGGAGGGTCAGGAGGGAGGGGACATATGTATCCCTGTGGCTGTTTCCTTTTGATGTATGGCAGAAGTTATCCTCTATTAGGAAAATTTAAAAAGACAACAGAAAAAGATAAAGTAAAAAATAAATAATGCCCTTTGATATGAGAAAGGCTGTCTGGGGTGATGTAGGCTGCCTCAGCCAAAACAATTGACATTTATTTTTCTTTGTCTCCTAGTTTCACATTTTTGGGAAGAGGCGATAGGATGAAAGAAGGGAGTTGAAAGCAACACAAGGTGGTGAGGTTGATCTGTGCAGGACTGTTAAGGGGTATGTTTTAAGTAACTGACTTGTTAACTTTTAGTAAGAGCAGCTGGTATGATGGCAAACCGCTATGATGCTGTCCTCAGCCTATGAACCAGGACCTCCAGACAAAGGACACATTTAGCAGCAGGAAAAAAATACACTGAGCCAAACTCTTCATTTAAAACTGATCCCAAATATCAAAGGGATCATAGGGCTAAATAACTAGACAACGAAACGGCATCTCTGAAATTCCCTAATTCAATGTTCTCACTGGAATTTATTTTGCCCTCTAGGGGATATTTGGGCTTCCCTGGTGGTTCAGACTATAAAGAATCCACCTGCAATGTGGGAGACTCAGATTCGATCCCTGAGTTGGAAAGATCCCCTGGAGAAGGATATGGCAACCCACTCCAATATTCTTGCCCGGAGAATCCCATGGGCAGAGGAGACTGGTGGGCTACAGTCCATGGGGTTGCAAAGAGTCAGATACGACCAATGTGAGCAACTAACACTGTCACTTTCACTTGGGGATATTTAGCAATGTGAGGAGGAATTTTTGATTGTCACCAATGGGTCAGGCTAGTGGCCCAGAGAGGGTGGAGGCCAGATTCACTTCTAAAGATATTCCAGTGCCCAGGGCAGCTCCCACCGCAAAGAATCATCCAGCCTTAGATATCAATAATACTAGGACTCAGGAATCTGTTTTAGCTCAACTGTCTAGAAATTTAATGTTTAAGATCAATATTTTATTTAAAAGTTACATTTTATTAGTAAAGTGTAAAGAAAATAAAGCTCCAGGGAGGTCTAAACTATCACTAATCACACCATCAGCTCCAGCCTAATCATGTAAAATTAAATACCTTATGGGAGGTCCCAGAGAAACCAGGGTTCAGACAAGTCTGTTTCTTCCTGTCTAACGGCTTTCTGTTCTTTGTTCCCAGAACCCAAGGCTCCCTGAAGAAGCCTCTTGGGCTTCCTGCAATCACTGAATATTCTTTTAT
>SJYQ01002404.1:1682320-1729213 GCA_006410935.1 Redunca redunca
TGGGTGGGTGTGACTTCTGATTTACTTTTTGAGGCAGACATTACTATCTCTTTGAAAGATCTGTTGGGGCATCTCAAAGACAAATTAGCTAAGACTGAGGTACAAGGACAGGCCTAGTAACTGTCAATGAAGAGAGATGTTTCCCACGGATGAAGACTCTATGGATAGTAAAATCAAGCTGGGGTTTCAATGACTCAGGATCTTAAGGGCAAAGGCATGGCTCTGCATCACTGTGGCTCTCCTCTGAAATAAGCATCTTCTTACTTGGGTGCATCTGGAGTTAACTAGGGTGGAGAGCAGACCAGTAGGGTGGGAAAGGCTGTGAGCCTTGGAGGCAGTCTGCCTAACTCCCAGGCTGAGCTCTGTGACCTTGAGCAAATTACTGAACATCTGTGGATCTCAGTTCCTCACAGAGATGATTGTAGGGCTTTGATGAATTACTGTGGTCAGATTTTTTTTCCTTTTTTAAAAAATATTTATTTATTTATTTGGCTGCACCAGGTCTTAGATGTGGCAGGTGGGATCCTTGATTGACCTCCTAGTTGCGGCATGTAGGATCCAGTTCCCTGACCAGGGATTGAACCCAGGGCCCCTGCATTGGGAGCTCGCCGTCTTAGTCATTGGACCACCAAGGAAGCCCCAGGGTCGGGTTTATAATAAATCGTGTCTGGCACACAACAAATTCTCAGCAAGGTTAGCTGCTGCTATTATTACCTTCATCATCATTATTATGCTGGAGCAGTACATAATGGACACCAGCTGATTCTGTTCTGTGTGCTGGCATTCTATATAAGGTTTCATTTTTTTTTTTAAAGGTTTTCTGCTAAAAATAAAACTGAAAAACCAGTGGACAGCTTCATTTTCACATCAAGGGCTTTTAAGACTAAATGACACCCAATATTAACACCAGACTCTTCTTATTCTGAAGCATGAATCAAGACTGTCACGTGGATGAGGAAAAAAACGCTCAAAGATGCAATCTCAGGCCAAATGATGTGGCGCTGAGGGGAGTGTGCCTACCTCTTCTTTGCCCTTCACGTTGAAAGAAGTCTATGCAACCCTTCATTTATTCACTTTCATTCTTACTGTCAATCAGTGGAATATGTTAAAGGTATTAGCCAATGCAACTAGGTCATCATCCTCAGAACTGGATCGTCACTTAGAACTGGTAGCTCGGTTGGTAGAGGGTCTCAGAAGGGCAACAGGAACACATATTGAAGATTGTTTACATTTACAGTGATTACATTCTGTGATCTTGACCTGCTTGGGTTCAGATCCTGAGCTTTACCCCTTATAAGCTCCGTGACCTCTGCAAGTTATGGAGCATCAATAACTTGCAGCCATCATCCAGAGAGGTTATGTGATTTACCCAAGGTCACACAGAGAATGGCAAAACTAGACCTGGGATCCAAGGCTCTTGACCAAAGATTGCAAAGGCTGCCATGGGGCTAGGTTCAATTTGCAGATGGGCTTAGTTTGGACTGTACAAGGTTTTGAAAAATATTTGACTGGGCTGCCACAATTTAAAGGAACTGGGAGATTTCACCTGAAACTCTGGACTTACTGCTTCTGTTTCCTTGTCAATGAAATAGAAGTCATTATAACATCTCCCTCTGAAGACTGGCATGAGAACTGCAAACAATCCTCAGCAGCTCTGAGCATAGGCCCTCGCATGTAGAATCTGCACAGTGAGCTATTATCATCAGCATGAAAGCAGAGATTGAAAATATTTCTCTCTGTCTCCACTCTAGGACTTTCTCTCCTAGCAACTCAGTTGTATCTCCCTCACATCTCTGCATTTGGAATCCGTGCATTTAAAACCACTAAAGCAGCCACTAAGTCTGACTCAGAGAGGAGCCCTGAGAGGGGTTATAGCATGAGAAGAGGAATTACTCAGTGTGAGGCTGGGGCAGGCACTTTCCAGAGGACTTAAACTGATCCACTTACATAATCCTCAGAGCAACTCAGGAAGTCACTCAGGTTCCCAGTGTCTAAGTCTTGTTCCTCAAACTACTCTGTATGTTTCTGGCATGCACCTGCTACCCCATGCCTTGAAATATTCACCATCACCTATCACTATACCATGTGGGGTGTTGGAGACTGCCTCATGCCCCACTAGGAAGCTGGTACAGAGATGCGAGAGGAATCACTGAAGGTCACATGGTAAGTAACAAGCCTGGGACTTGAACCTAAGGCTCTTTGCCAGTGTGGGCAGACTGGCTGCTCATGACTGTCCTTAGTTTGCAGATAGGCTTAGTTTGGCCTGCATCACATTTTGGAAAAAATTATTTGCCAAAATTAAAAACAAAGTTGTTAAAGTTTAAAAAAATTTCACATAGAAATCTGGATTGCTGGCTCCTTGGAGGGTCTGGCCTCCCTGGGCCTCAGTCCCACAGAGCAACCATGGATGGAGCCGAGGGGCCTTTACCCTTATCTGGGGCAAGGACTTTAGTTTATCCTCATCCCAAGGCTAAGGGACAACCATCAGTGTTCCTATTCTGCAGCCTGTTGTGTAACTAATTTTATTTTGCTACTTAAGTATTATGTTACACTGGAATGTGTGACTCTACAATTACAAACAGGGTCTTTCCAGCCTTCCCCAGGGCCTTCTAGAGTACTGGACTAAATGAATCAGACAGAACACCCTCTAATGGGTAGAACTGTGTCCTCCCCCCAACCCCCAAAGCTATGTTAAAGTCCTAATCCCCAGGGCCTTTGCATGTGACCTTATTTAGAGATAGGATCTCCCTCGAAGATACTATCAAGATAAGATCATCTTTGATTAGGATGGACTCTATTCCAGTGTCTTATTTAAAATGGATAACCAACAAGATCCTACTGTAGCACATGGAACTCTGCTCAATGTTACGTGGCAGCCTGGATGGGAGGGAGTTTGGGGGAGAATGGATTCATGCATATGTATGGCTGAGTCCCTTTGCTGTTCACGTGAAACTATCACAACATTGTCAACTGGCTATACTCCAATATAAAATAAAAAGTTTAAAAGAAAAAAAAAATAGAAAGAGGGATGGCCACGTAAAGCTGGACACAAACTAAGCAATAAAGGGACATCTAGGGCCACCAGAAGCTGGAAGAAGGAAGGAAGGAAGGACTCTGCCCTAGAAGCTCTGGAGGGAGAACAGCTCCATAAATACCTCGACTTTAGACCTCTTGCCTCCAGGAGTGTGAGAGTAAAGCGTCTGTGGCTTTAAGTCCTGCAGGTTGTGAACTGCAGCCCTAAGAAACTAATACACAACCTTGTCACATATCCTGTTCACTTCCGGTTCTCGGAGCCTGCTTTCATCTTTGTCCTCCTTCGTTTCTGCTTCCCTGTCTCTCTCGTCCATCCTCCAGGAGGGCGCCTCTATCCTTCTTCTCCCTGCCTATCTCAGGTCCAGCATGGACTCTGAACCTGACTCATGTCTCCCAGGATGAAAAGACTCTGGATGCAGTTCTGAATTTGGCAGGTGGGGAGGTGACATGGGAGAGTGACTGTCTGTGGGTGTTGATAACGTTACTGCTGGGCGGCACAGTTTCCAGGCTGCCAGAAACAGCTGTGGGAGCCTGAAATCCCAGCAGTCATCACTGCAGTACCACCTTTGGAAGCTGTGAGAACAACAGGCCTGCCCAGGACTTTGTGAGAATTGGCTCCGACACCTCTCCCTCTACAGTATCTCAAAATCGACTCTAGTAGCTTCTTAGCATTCAGCACAGCCCTCGCCGGTGAAGCTTAGACAGGCTGTTTGGTCCCTGCAAAGCAGCGTGCTGACAGCTTTTTCCCTTTTCTCTTCCTCATTACTTAATCCGTCCACTTCCTGATACTAATGGATTTTTAAATGAGCCTAGGACAATTGATAGCATTTCCCAATTAAAACCAAATATCCTTCATCCACCCTTTACACAGCCACTGGGTATGCAGGGGTCCCAGGGTCCAGCTAGACATGAGTTTCCAGCTGTCCTGCCTCTGACCATCTCTGTCTGACCATTCCATGCTGCCCCTTCTCATGGGACATGGCTCCTGCAGAGGTGCCAGGAGAGGTAGGAGTGACTTCTAGAAGCCAGAGGAACAGTGTTCGCTGAGATTTCTGAACAGGGATAGAGTCAGAGACAGGATTTTTTTTTCCTAAGCCTCTCTGATGTCAACTGGTTCATGAAGCACTGAATCTGGATGCTGTCCTCTGACTAGGGAGAAATCCTTATACAATCATAGTAATTGATAGAAAGTTTGAGAGACAGTGGGCTGAGGGTCTGCAGAAGTATATCCTCTTATTTTTTATTATTATAAATGAGTATAAATACAAGAATATAGCTACTGCTTATTGAATATCTGCTGTATGCTCCACCCTGTGCTTGGAACCTTACAGAAATTACCTCTAATCCTTGTAAGAACATTTGAGAAGGATAATCGCTCTTTGTTACAGATGAGGAAATAGACATGCACAGAAGTTAAACAACTTAACCAAGACTGCACGTTTAGTAAATGTCAGGACTGAATCTAGGTAGTGTGAATCTGAAGCCATGTTCTTTCTGTTCCTCTAGGAGTGACACATTGCATTGCCTGGAGGGAGTGCAAAGTACCTAACCACAGCCTTGGGGACTGTGCTCAAGGCTATGTTAGAGGATTAACAAATGGTGAAGGTGCAGAGGAGAGTTTATTTACTCATTGTCTTATCCACGAGGGAGACGAAGTGCCTATGAGTAGTAGCCCCACTAGTGAAAGTGAAGTCGCTCATTCATGTCCGACTCTTTTCGACCCCATGGACTGTAGCCTACCATGCTCCTTGGTCCATGGGATTTTCCAGGCAAGAGTACTGGAGTGGGTTGCCATTTCTCAGAACTCAGTGCCCTTCCACATAAGATTCAAGGTCACCCTGAGAGAATGCTTTCCTCATTGCCTGACAGCAGGAAGGAGGTGGCAGGAGGTTGAATCTTTCTCTTTCTACAATCCAGCAGCCCTCTCCACACTACAAGAGTCAAACCCCAACTCCTGTTTCAGTGCCACACCTCTTTCCTGTGCCATGCCTTATTTATTCCTCATTGCCACTGGGTGGGATGGGGTCCTCTCTTGTCACTATTATCCCTGCCACACAGAGAATGATACTCTCTGAGAATGAAGAAACTTGCTCAAGATAAACATCTCAGCTAGTTGTAGCAGTGGGTCCCAAATCCACACCCTTTAACTTCATGTACTTTCCTGGCAGAAGCCAAGATCCTTCAGAGCTGGATGAAGGAATGAGTGCTGCTTTGAAATAGGGCTATTGACCCCTGGAAGAAGAAGATGATGAGTTCAGCACTGGGTTTGCTGCAAGAGAGAATAGAGCATAAGTGAGCACATGTGAGGGTCACAGATGGCATCCTCTAGCCAGCCAACTGGCAGACTACTACTAGAGACAACCTAACTTGGCCACATTCTATGTCATTGCAACATGTGATGCCCTTGGCACTCTTCAAAGCATACTGAGGTTGTTGAACTCCACAAAGGCTAAGTTCCTGGGTATCAGCGCAAATAGCAACATGGGAATTAAATTTCTTCTTCCTTCAAGGCTCAGGATGAGCTCCGATCTTTTATGTGCCAGTAGCCTGAATGGAGGGTAGAGAAGGAATGTAGATTGTTATTAAAGAAAGAGTAAGAAGATGCTCTGAATTGCTCTGCTGTGGTTGCTCTTATGTACCTGATGGTAGGGTCTACATAAAATCCCATTCTAGAATCCCTCATCATGTCTTAAGCTAAAAGTATCATTGTCTCATAGTTTTCCAGGCCTGTTACCAACTCGGGGCACACTTACACACCAGTCTCACACAACAGCTTAACAAGTGCCATTCTAAAAGCTTCAGATGACTTAATCAACTTGGCTTCTTTCTAACCAACCAACATGGTGCCAAACCTATGCCTTCATCACTTCGTGAATGGTTCTGCCATGCACTCAGTTGCCCAGAAACTTGGGCTTCATTTTTCAACTCTACCCTTTTCATGTTCAATAATTTCTCTTGGTGCTACTTTACAGAATTCCTGGACAACATCCATACCTCTCCATGGGTACTCGTCTTGTCTAATCCATCACCCACACTCTTGTCTTTGTGTTTCCCTCATTCCCTCCACCTCTACTGTTGGATTCCAGAACCTTCCTGCACTCTGCTGCCAGCTTGATTCTGATTATGCTACAAACTTTCTTAAAGCACAGGAAATGGTATCCAATCACTTGGGATAAATCATAGTGGAAAAGAATATTTTAAAAATTTCATGTGTGTGTATAACTGGGTCACTTGGCTGTATAGCAGAGATCAACACAACATTGTAAATCATCTATACTTCAATAAAACAAAACAAAACAAAAATCCCCAAACCCTCTATCATGGCTTCTCATCAATCTTCCAGATAAATGAACATGAGGAAGTAGACCCTCTCAGAAGTTTAATGACTGAACCAAGATTGCACACCTAGTAAATATCAGTGCCGACTCCGGGTAATCTGAATCCAAATCCATGTTCCTTCTGTTCCTCAAGAGTAATTTATGGCACTGGCTGGAGGGAGCATAAATTAAGTAAACATATTCAGGTTCTGTGCTCAAGGCTACCTTAGAGGGTTGACAAATGGTGAAAGTACAGGGGAGAGTTTATTAATTCCTTGTCTTATCCATGTGGGAGAAATAGTGTCTGGGAGTGGTAGCACACAAAGAACCCTGTTACTGTCCCTTCTCCTCTCAAAAATATCTGGGTCAGCACCATCAGCCACCTACTCCCATCGCCCCTGTACTTATGCCCTGGAAGAATCTGCCCCTTATATTTTTAATTGCTTGTTTAGCTGTCTTTTTTTTTTTTTCCCAGACAGAGAGCTCTAGGAGGCTGCAGACTGTTCATTATCAAGCACTGCACCAGGCATGTGGTGGGCACTCAATAAATATTTAGTGCTTTCTTTTCCTTCCCTCTCAGCTTCACTGGTACTGACCATTTCAGGCAATAGAGAGCTCCTCTCAACACGTCCCCGGTGGCCTCCAGACTCTGCATCCCGCCTTTATCTCCCTCTCACGTTCTCCTGTCCTTTCTGCTCAGAAGAAGTTGTTTCAGGCTCATGCCACTTCAAAACATTTGACAAAAAACAGAGAGAAGCTTAGTGTTGTTTTCTTTTTTCCTTGAGTCTTCCATAGTGACAGGATGAACTGAGCACGTAATGGATTTGAGTTGCCATGGTAACCGATAACGGTCTAGTCCTTTCACTTTCTTTGCAGGGGAAAAATATACTTCTTTTCCATAACTAGCAAAAGATGAGGATTTATTTTACCATCTACTAGATACCTAATATCCCAGAGGACTTATCCTCAATTACCTGGTACTTTCATTCCATTCCATTCCAGAAACTCTTGGCTGCTGATCAGAATGATTCATCAGAACTGATACTGTCACTGGTACCATCCCCTTGGTTGTCATTCTGAAGCCTCTCAACGGCTTGGCTGGAGGAATTCTGAACTCTTTGGCAGAAGGGGTCTGGAGCAAGGAGTACATGTGTGTGTGTGTTGGGGGAACCGGTAGAAGGGAAGATGTGTTTTGCACTTTTGTCCTGGCTGAACTAGGTCATTTCACCTAATAATTCAGGGGCTCTCTAAACATGAAGGCTTAACTGTAAAGATCAGAAGAAGATTCTTGGAGGCCCAGGATCAGTGCATATCCTCTAATTGGCTACATGTGTAGGAGTTAAAGACGGCTGCTCAGAGCCAGCTTAGACTCTAAGTAGGGCAGCCACATTTCCAATCTTACATTAAAAAAAAAAAAAAAAAAAGATCTTTACATAAAAAGTCATTTGTGCATACAAGAAAATAAAGATACACTTGAGCCAATTCAAACTCCAGGGGGCAGGTCCCCCTCATTTTTTGTTCTAGGAAAAAGAGAAAATCTGATTACTTCCACATGGCCTTTAGATTTCCCTGGGTCATTTCACATTTGGGTTGCTGATGCAATGAGGTGGGCACGGTGGATTACCCTGATGTCCAAAGAGGCTAAATGACCTACTGAAGGTCAAAGAGCAAGCTCGTGACAGGCTCTATGAAAATTCAGGGCTTTAAATTTGAAATTCAATGACTCTTACCCATCATAAAAGAACATCCTTTCAGGAGAGAGCTGGACCTTCTGACAGCAGTCACCTCCTTCACTGGCCATAATATAAATATTCATGGGGAAAGTCTCTGAGGCAAGACATTTAAGTGCAAGAAAACTAGGGAGTCTTCTAGAAGATTCTCTGTACTCATATTGTGAGTCCATACTCAAATTGTGAATTGAGTTTGCTGCTGATGCTCTAACCCCATTTATTCTCCACAGCAAGACAGTTCGGTCAGTACTAAAGCAATCCTGTTTTAACAATATATAGAGAGAGACTCAAAAAGGTTAAGGACCTTGCCCAAGGTCAAGGAGTTAATAATGTGTAGAACCAAATATGAAGAGAAGGGAAAATGGAAGCAGTAAGGGGAGAAAGGAAAATTCTTATGGGTAAATATTTACCTACCATGTTCTGGGCCTGATGCTAGGCACTTTCACATTCAGAATCTGGTTTAATCACAGAGCATCCCTGCGAGATGGACACATCCTCTGCAGGATGAAACTGAGGTTCAGTAGGTTAGACTGCATTCTGGAGATCATGCAGCACGTAAAATAGCAAAGCAGAACTATCAGCCTTATTCGAGTTGGTCAGGCAAAGCCGCTGCTCTTTGTTTTTATTAGATTTTGTCTCTCACATATGATATAAGTGACATCAATTTTGAAAGGCTACAGTGGAACAGATACTGTGAGACAACTGTAGGACTGAAAAAAAAAAAAAAAAAAACTAGGAGAGCTCCCTATGTACCTATGTATGGACTATAGGTGTAAGAACACAGGAATTCTCAGAGCTCAACAACTGTTCTAAGACATTCAGCATAATCGGCCCTGAGTTGCGCTGGTGAAAGTCATAGCTATCCATCACTAATTAGCTGTGTGATATTGGGCAAACTGTCTACCCTCTGGGCTTCTGTTTTTATATGTGAAATCTGGTGGTTGGACTAGATCAGTATTGGCAGAGAGACTTCAAACCGCATGCTGATGCTGATTAATTAATATGTAGTGGTTGCCTGGAACACTGTTATGAAGGATCCTGAGGCTGAACCTATGCCATGATCACCAGGGATCCTTACCTTGGGCATTAGAGGTGAGAGTGGGGCACACAGGCCACAGATTTGCCATCACCAGGCTGATGAGTAATGAACATTTATAACCTTATCTTAGTTTATTCACTCAGTTTCTTGCAAAGCGATTTCTATTTTTGAGCTATAGTTTCCTCAGCAATAAATTCTACTCTCCATGGATCTTTATTGTTAAGCTACAAGGAAAACCCCTCCCTCCTCTCCCCCAACCTAACCAAGTGAGGAATTGGCTGAAAAAATCCTCCTTTTCAGATTCATGATGATTTCCTAGACTTCAGTCATCCCAAAGTTTTGCTTGCTGTATCTTTACATACTGAAGAATTGTGAATCCTTCAGTCTCTCTCCTTTTTCTTAATCATTACAATGGTAAGAAGAATGATGGTAGGATAGAAAGAAGGTTTTTTTTAATTTATTGAAAAAATGTAAAGTTTATCATTTTGGAAAGGAGGCAGCTTCTATGCATTTAAACCTGACTGAAATGGACAGAAGCATGATCAAGAGAATCAAAGGAATGGTGGGCTTGTCATGAAAAACACAAATACAGTGATAAACTGTGTTTGAAAACTTAATGAAGAAATGTAGTTTAGGATGAAAAGTTCTGCAGTGTGATATGAAGAATATGGGGTTTCTTGGAAATATTGCAGGGGCAGCTGTAGGGGACAGGAGTGTGTGTGGGGTTTGGCTGGGTGGCCACCGGTTTCATTTTTCAATCTGCACTCCTTAGCTCCTCAGTTTTTCTGCTTTATGAATTATGTTTCCATGAAAAATTTAGTTGTGTGTAAACACTGTAGGTTTGAAAATCATGCATTTAGGTAAATAAAAGAGAGTACCATTGCACATACAGCCAAATAAATAACCAGATCCATTTATATGAAGGAGTGCTTTAAAGAATTGTTAAGACAAAATAATTGATTCATAAACTTTGGACCAATTTCTGAAGGAAAATGTGAAAGAGAGCTGCAGAGGGAGGCTGTGCCCTTAACTAACATTACAGTGAGGAAACCGCTTGTCCTTTTCTGATAAACATACATTAGGTAGAACTGATAACAAGTCTATATTCCCAATCTTGAAATTGCTCTCATGTAGATGGCACCCTGCTTGTTCTGAATACTCTTTCTAGAAGCACCCTCGTTATTGACATAGAAAATAGCACGCTTGCTCCTGAGCTGGTAGGAGGATTGAAGAAGTAGCAAGTACTCAGAATTAATTAACTCTGATTTACAAAGCAGCACTGCTGACACACACAATAATTAAAATCTCACATTGGTTATTATTCTATTTGCTTTGCTAAGCAACACACACACACACAGAAAAAGTGCTATTCAAACTGTGATCTGGAGAATGTTAAGGCTTTCTTGGGAGCACTTCAGGAATAGCTGTAGGATAGAGAAGTTGTTTTGAAAACTAAAAGAGACAGAGGATTTTAAATAGATGATGCCTACCATTTATCCAATACCTATTATATGGAACAGATCATCACAAATAACTGAATAATGCTGATGGCAACTAATAGTTATTGAGTCCTCTTCTTGTGCCGTACTAGGGTAAACATTTAATATATATGTATTAATTAATTTAACCCACATACCAGCCTTATACATGCTCTTATGATCCTCATTTTTACAGATGAAGAAATCAAGGCATAAAATATTACAAAGTAAGTGGCAAGATCAGGATTGAAGTGCAGACTGACTTCAGATCCTGTGGTTTGAAGGACTGAGCGATGGTTTCGTTTGTTTGTTTTTTAAGAAGTTGAATATTTTGTTATTAAACTGTTTCTTATTTTCCCGAAGGCTATTTGCCTCATTGTACAAAAATAGCACCAGCAAACACAGTATATTGCAAAATTAAGACAGTAATGTTTTTCACTGGACACTATACAACTAACAAACTTTTCTCCACTTCAGTTATTTCCAGTGGGAATATTACTGAGTATTTTGCCCCAAATCTAGGGATGGCTGTAAGCATGTTACAATATTATATAAGACTGAAGATAACAATATTATTCTTGAATTATAAAATGTTTATAACTAGTTTTACTATAGATAATTTCAGGAAATCTGAATATTATAACTAGAGACTAGCCTAAAAATAACAGGGTGCTGTGAGAAAGATGGTGTTTACCTGAAGTCATTAGGAAGTTAAGGGGTATTTTTCAGGAAACATAGTTACAAGTAGTTCCTTTTGCTACAAGTTGCTTTTTAAACATGCTGCTGCTGCTAAGTCGCTTCAGTCGTGTCCGACTCTGTGCGACCCCAGAGACGGCAGCCCATGAGGCTCCCCCGTCCCTGGGATTCTCCAGGCAAGAACACTGGAGTGGTTGCCATTTCCTTCTCCAATGCATGAAAGTGAAAAGTGAAAGTGAAGTTGCTCAGTTGTGTCCGACTCTTAGTGACCCCATGGACTGCAGCCTACCAGGCTCCTCCGTCCATGGGATTCTCCAGGCAAGAGTGCTGGAGTGGGGTGCCATTGCCTTCTCCGCTTTTTAAACATATATCACTGCTAATGTAAGATAACTATGCTAGATTAAGTTGTTTCAAATACTATGGCTTAATTTATAAAATTGTTTAAAGAAAATATCTTATTAAACCCTTATAACAATCCTCTCACATTTTACAGAAGAGAAAATTGAAGTTCACAAAAAGATAAAACACTTGCCGTTAAGTCATGTAACTAGAAAATTATACAAATGGGCTTTGAGTTCATATTTGAATCCAAAGTTTGTGGTAATTTCTATTGTAGTCTCTCATGTATAGTATACATGAGCGATGGATAGCCATTTTCTGTTACATACATACAGACATAGAGGAAACTGATGGTATGATGACAAAAATCTATCAGAGAGCATCAGCATCATCTTTCTGAATGCCATCAATGTCAATTCCTAATTACTGAATGCATGTTTAACAGAGAAGAAAGTTGCTAGGAAATAAATGTTTTGATGATCTGTGGTTTTAATCTGGCTCAGGATTTTATTGTTTCCAGCTTAGGAAAGAGACGATGAAAAGTCAAAACAGGTAAGCTTTTAAAGACATGTAATCAGGGGTACAAATAAAGATGTGAAATGAAACTCCAGGATGATGTGTTGCAAGTGTCCGTGGAAGTGAAAGATGTGCTTAGACACTGTGTTTTAGCAGACTGGGTCTTGTGTGACCTCCAAGCTATGCCTCGACTTTACAATGATTGGTGTAACTCAATCTGTACTTAGTGACAAAGATTAGGTCACTGATGTGCAAATTCTAAGGAAGTGTGGATTTTCAGTTCTTTGTGGATGGGCTGGCCACTGAATGAAGGCACCAGCAGAACTGCCCTAGAGATGACAGAGGCCAGAAGGTCACACTTGGCTGTCACTAAAGGAAGCAGGCAATCTTGCTAGCCTGTTAGCATTACAGGGACAGAAACAGATGCGACTTATTGGGTGGCAGCCTCTCAAATGGGAAAAGAGAGCCAAAGTACATGGAACTGATACTCGTTTTAATTTATTTAATTTTTCCACAGTTTTATTGGGATTTAATATACAATAAACTATGTGTTTTTAAGGTATACAATGTAATGAGTTTGACATAGTCTATATACATGAAAGCATCACTGCAACCAAGATGATGACTATGTCCATCATCCCCAAATCTTCCTTTTGCCCCTTTATAGGCCTCCATGCCTTACCATCCGTTTCCTTTAGGAAACCACTGATTTGTTTTCTGTCTTACAGATGATTTACAATCTTCACAATTTTATATAAATGGAACCACACAGTATAGATTTTGTTTGTATTTTGATAGTGGTGGGAGTATGTGTCTAGGTTTTACTCAGCATAATTATTTTGATAATCATATATCTTGTGTGTATCAATCATTGGTCCCTTTCTACTGCATGGATATGCCACAATTTACTTATTTATTTACTTGTTGATGAACATTTGGGTTGTTTTCAGTTTGTTTTATTATAAATAAAAGCTGCTCTGAACACCTATCTACATGTGTGGATATATTTCTCTTTTCTCTTGAGTAAATTCTTAGGAGGGAATAGCTCTGTTGAATAATGGGTGTATGTTTAATTTCTTTCTTTCTTTTTTTTTTTGAGAAACTGCTGGAGTGTTTTACAAAGAGATTTTTCCATCTTGGATTACTATCAGCAGTGTGTGAGATTTCTAGTTGCTCCACATTCTGGACAATACTTGCTATGATTAGTCTTAAATTTTTAACCATTCTAGTGGGTTATAGTGGTATACCATTGCAGTTTAATTAGCAATTCCTTAATGATGAAAGATTACACAGCTTTTCATGTGTTTTTTTTACCATCTGTAAACTTTTTTAAGGGGTAAGATATCAATTCAAATCTTTTGCCTTTTAAAAACGGGATTGTTTGTCTCATTGTTAGGTTACAGGTGCACGCTTAGTTGATTGGTCATGTCCAACTCTTTGTGACCCCATAGTCTGCAGCCCTCCAGGCTCCTCTGTCTATGGGGATTCTCCAGGCACAAATACTAGAGTGGGCTGCTATGCCCTCCTCCAGGGGATCTTCCCAACCCAGGAATTGAACCCAGGTCTCCCCCATTGCAGGTGGATTCTTTACCAGCTGAGCCACCAGGGAAGTCCAAGAATACTGGAGTCAGTAGCCTATCCCTTCTCCAGAGGATCTTCCTGACCCAGGAATTGAACTGGGGTCTCCTGCATTGCAGGCAGATTCTTTACCAGCTGAGCTAGCAGAGAAGATAGGCTACAGGAGTTCTGTACATATTTTAGATAGAAGGCCTGTGTTGGATATATCTCATGCAAGTATCTTCACCCAGTCTACAGAATGCTTTTTAATTTTGTAACAATGTCTTTTAAAGTATAAAGCTTTAGATTTTGTGAAATCTGTATTCTTGATTTTCTTCTGTTACAGTTCAGGCTTTTGTGTCATATTTAAAAAATATTTGCCAAGCCCAAGGTCACTAAGATCTTCCTCTTATTTTTTTTTCTAGGAGTTTTATAATTTTAGATCTCATATTTAGGTTTATAATCAACTATGATTTTTTGTTTATGGTGTAAATAAGGTTGAAAGATTATTTATTTTGCATATGACAATACAGTTTTTTTCTAGCTTCTATACTACAAAACTACAGTCATCAAGACAGTATGGTACTGGCACAAAAACAGAAATAGAGATCAAAGGAACAGGATAGAAAGCCAAGAGAGAAACCCATGAACCTATGGTCAACTAATATATGACAATGGAGGCAAGGCTATACAGTGGAGAAAAAAGTTTCTTCAATAAATGGTGCTGGAAAAACTGGACAGCTACATTTAAAAGAACAAAAATAGAATACTCTCTAACACCATACACAAAAATTAAGTCAAAATGGTTAAAGACCTAAATGTAAGACAAGACACTATAAAGTCTTGGAGGAAAACAAAGGTAGAACACTATCTGATATAAGTCACAGCAATATCTTCTTGGAGCCATCTCCCAGAGTAATGAAAATAAAAACAAAAATAAGCAAATGGAACCTAAATAAACTTAAAAGCTTTTGCACAGCAAAGGAAACCATAAACAAAATGAAAAGACAACCCACAGAATGGGAGAAAATATTTGCAAATGAAGTAACTGACAAGGGATTAATCTCTAAAATATGCAAATAGTTCATGTAGCTCAATATAAAAAAAGCAAACAATCAAACAATGGGCAGAAAACCTAAAGAGACAGGGCTCTCTCTTCTGTTTTATTAATCTATGTGTACAGACTCACATTTGACTTGAAAGTAGTCATGCTTTCCCCAAGGGTCTTGATTATTAGAATCTTTTTATTGGTTTTCAAAGAAGACATGACCAAATCAAATGATAACACGGGATGATTTAAAAATGGGTAGGGAACATGCCGGTCTCCCTTGGTAACTCAGATGGTAAAGAATCTGCAGTGTGGGGGACCTGGGTTTGATCCTTGGGTTGGGAAGATTCCCTGAAGCAGGAGCTCACTCCAGTATTCTTTCCTAGAGAATTCCATGGGCAGAGGAGCCTGGTGGACTGCAGTCCATAGGGTCGCAATCAGACATGACTGAGTGACTAACACTTTCAGGGAGTATATTAGGCTGATGTTCACTGGAGTATAAGCTTTGTGAGAATGGAGACAATGTATTATTCACTCTGTTGAAAGTGAAGTGAAAGTTGCTCAGTTGTGTCCAACTCTTTGTGACCCCATGGACTATACAGGCCATGGAATTCTCCAGGCCAGAATGCTGGATCAGGTAGCCTTTCCCTTCTCCAAGGGATCTTCCCAACTCAGGGATTGAACCCAGGTCTCCACATTGCAGGCAGATTCTTTACCAGCTGAGCCACAAGGGAAGCCCAAGAAGACTGGAGTGGGTAGTATTCACTCTATTCCCGATGAACTAATTGAAAGATTAGTACATGATGTCATTGGAAGATGGTTGAAAGAGGAGTCAGGTCATCTGGGTCTAGTTCTGGCTTTGTCATTCACTAGTATTTGATCCTGGGTAGCTCATTTAGTCTTCTAAACCTCCATTTCTGGACAAAGGGGATTGTTAAAAATAGGTAGGTAACAAGACTTGAGAGTCAGTGCAGTAAGGATGCTAATGTGTGAGGGGGTGGCTAGACCTGGTGTTACTGCTCTCTTTACAGTCTAATGGCTAACACAGAAAGTAGTTCAACTTGCTGTATGTGGCAACAGAATCGGATTTCTCAGTCTTAGCACTACTGACCTTTTAGGCCCGACAATTCTCTGCTGTGTATACAGCTGTGTATACAATATTTAGCAAGTATTTAGCAAGAACCCGGGCACTCTACGTGGAGTGCCTGTAGCACTCCCTTCCCAAGTGTAGCAGCCAGAAATGTGTGCAACATCATCAACTGTCTATGAGGGAAAAATCAATGTGGTTGAGCACCATTGCTATAAAAGGTGCAAATGGTATTCAGTATAGCAGGCTGCAGGGAGACAGCATTTTCAATAGCAAAGGGACTTCACTATGGTCAGAATTAACCACGGGAGATTCCAGCTGTCTGTGGTGGAGGTGGTGGTGAATGTGAATTTTCTAAAATATGTCAACACTAGGAGGCTAATCACAGTGGGCATTTAGATAATAAGCAGATACTCAAACGAGGTAAAGCCTGACCTTTCTCAATCCTGATTTTCTCCTCTGTAACATGGGTAAAATTCTGCCAACACCACAGGGCTCTGTAATGATTAAGTGAGATGACGTCCATAGGGCCCTCAGAATAGCACCCAGCACATGCTTAATACATGGTGAGTATTGTTGTTGTTATTATAGAGGCAGGAACACCTGCACTCCAGAAGTACTTTCCTCCATGGGAAAGCTTGGGCCTCTCTGTCCTTTCTCTTCCCAGGACCTCTGGGAGGGAAGTGAAGATGCTTACCTGACTGACCAAAGAACTGTCAAGGAGAACACTAGTGGTCAAGGTCACTGTACCTTGATAAGCTTTAGCCTCTTTCTTGCACTTTTGCCTTCTGGTCTCTGCATGGTAAGCAGATGTAGGCAGTCCTATCCCCTGGTTTCCAGCCTCTCTTCTTTTTCTGATCCAATGTCCCCAGATAAGTGAATGAACTTGGACCTCTGCTGGGTCTGGTCACCTCTCTTTCCTTCCAGCATATTTTGGAATACCAGGTCAAGATTTAGATGGGAAGGAGAGAGAGAAAGACAGACACAGAGACAGAGAAAGTGAGAGATAGGCAGGTAAGAAAAATAAGAGAGTCCTCAGTAAGCCCTGTGACTCAGCCTATTCCTTTTACTCCCAATGTTATCAATGATGTAGTACTTTGCAACACTTTTATTGTTAGCCATTGTACACAATTTTCTTGAGGAATCTATAAAGTGGCAGGATGATTAGTAGAGCTGGATTAGGGTCTCTTAGATTTCTGGTCTGAAAAATAACCATCAAATCATTAATTCAATCCATAATAATTTAGAGTATATTTTACCAATAAATTTTTTTTTTATTCAAGAATCTGGGAAAGAATGTTGGACTTGCCTTACACGGTCCTTTTAAGCTCTTTTTCTCTGACATGCATGGAGTTCTAGGCATGTGTGTGTGTGCTAAGTCACTTCAGTGGTGTCCGACTCTTTGCGACCCTATGGACTGCAGCCTGCCAGGCTCCCTGTACACTGCATTCTCCAGGCAAGAATACTGGAATAGGCTGCCATGCCCTCCTCCAGGGGCTCTTCCTGACCCAGGGATTGAACCTGCGGTTCTTATGCTTCCTGCATTGGCAGACAGGTTCTTTACCACTAGCACCACCTGGGAAGCCCAGGCACCTGGGAACCTTCAAATATTTTGCATCCTTCCTGGAAAGAAAAACCTTGCCTGGTATCTGTCTAGTAGATCAACCTACAATTTTTTTTTTTTCAAAACCCCTTATGGGATGATAATTCATTTTGGAATAACACCTTAGTTTTAAATTATTTCATGAAAGAAACACAAGTGAGCATTCTAATAGCTTATATAGTGTCAAATAGCTTATTCAAACACTCTAAACATGATAATAAGAGAATAGTTTTGTCACCCATGAATGATGTGTCTAATTATCTTTCACTGAATGTACAACAAGAAAATAAATCAGAGTTAGAATCTTTTTTTTTTTTCTTTTAAGATCGTGACTTCTTGTGTTTTACTGAACTCAGTAAAGCATGGGTGAACATTCGAGTTCTTTCTATTTAGACTTCCCAAAAGTCAGAGTGCACATTTTATAGACACCTCTGGCAATAGGCAGTGTAAGAACAGTCAATATGTCTGCACCGAAAGGAATATCCAACTGTCTGCTCTTGCCTGAGCCCTCCCCCCATCTCTATCTCTACTCACTGTCTTCCTGCAAACATTTCCTTCTGTATCCTCCACCCTCTCCAAAGGCAGGCTGTTTTAGCTTTTAAAAGTGATTTCTCTGAAGTGGAAATCCACATGCACCAATTTCTTCAACTTTGTTTCTGGGGTGAATACAGTCACTCATCCCCAGGCTTGCTCTGACTCTGTCCTAGACTTTTCTTGTCCATTAGAATTCTGGCATCTCTGCACATCCACTGACATCACCACCACAGCCACAACTGCAGAGGCAGCATCCGTGCCACTCCCAGAGGCATTCAGACCTAGTCTGCAGCTCCGCCATGAACATTCTCGGAGTTGCATCCTTGGATAACAGAAGACAGTACCAGCAGTTTTAGGATATGCTTCCAAAATTTTAAATGTAAAGGGAGAAATGAATTTCCATCCTTATTCTAGGCAAATTGGGCTATCATAGCACCTGCTACCTTCAGCACACAAGTCAATACGTCTACTTACTTACTGCTAACAGCACTTTGCAAACACTTAGAACAGCAGTGTTGGTGAAAGGAGGTGTGACTGGGTTTTAAATTGTGTACTTGCAGCTTCAAATAATCAATAACTGAGCAGGTTAAAATCCTTCTTTCCCAAGGAAGCCTTGCTGCCTATTGAAACCCAAAGACACACTGTGATCACCTCATCTGCCCTGATCAGCCAAATGAGGACTTTCTACTTCCCAGGTTAGCATGCCCATCCTTTTGGAGTATATGATACAACAATGTTTCTAAAGGAATTCTGGGAGCTGATCTATGATGGTCTTCCCACGTAGCTCAGTTGGCAAAGCATCTGCCTGCAATGCAGGAGACCTGGGTTCAGTTCCTGGGTTGCGAAGTTCCCCTGGAGAAAGAAATGGCAATCCACTCCAGTATTCTTGCCTGGAAAATCCCATGGAAATAGGAACAAGGCAGGCTACCGTTCATGGGATCACAAGAGTAGGACATAATTTAGCGCTATCTTTCTTCTTTCTATGATGGTCAAGTGTTTACTTTCTCAATGCAATCAAAACCAAAACCCAAGCTACTTTCACTCTTACCATGCTTTTATTCTGTTAGGAAGATTAGGAAGGACATGCTGTTAGAATAAATGATAATCCCTTAGTTAAATAAATTTAACCTTATACAAAATGTATTATATATTCTTAATTTTTTTTTCATTTTGCTGAAGACTGATTTGAGGACAACACTGGCACTGTTTCATACATGCAAACACATTCACACAGAGCAGAAGACAGATGGAATTGGACACCAGCCACCCCCACCCCACACCCCCGCAGTCTCTGGGCAATTGTCCAAGGTAACCCAGGAAGTGTGGGGTCTGCCCCCCAGGATCCTCTGGGTCAATGTTCTCACCATTGAATAATTTTTCCTAAGGTACAAGGATAAGCTGAGGAAGCACTGCTTTCAGCAATGTGAGAAGACTAGTTTTCTCTGATTCCTGAGTCAGGCACTGCTGAGCACTTACTTATATTTTAATCTCTAAATAAGAAATGAGAGGTATTTTTTATCCCCTCTTTTTTTTTTTAAACAAATGAAGGAACTGTGCTTCTGAGAGATTAAGTAATTTGTATGAATTCACAACAGTAATTCTGAGATTTGGACCCATGTCTGATGGACAGGGAGGCCTGGTGTGCTGCGATTCATGGGGTAGCAAAGAGTCGGACATGACTGAGCGACTGAACTGAACTGAACTGACACCAAAATCCTTAACTTGGAATTAAATATCTGTAGCTATGAAATGGATGGGCTTCTCTTGTGTCTCAGCTGGTAAAGAATCCGCCTGCAATGCGGGCGACCTGGGTTTGATCCCTGGGTTGGGAAGATCTCCTGGGGAAGGGAAAGGCTACCCACTCCAGTATGCTGGCCTAGAGAATTCCATGGACTGTATAGTCCATGGGGTCACAAAGGGTCAGACACAACTGAGCAACTAAGCACACAGCACGTGAAATAGATTACAGCTCTTGCTTCAGTGGGCTTCCCTGGTGGCTCAGCTGGTAAAGAATCCACCTGCAATGCGGGAGACCTGGGTTTGATCCCTTGGGTTGGGAAGATCCCCTGGAGAAGGGGATGGCTGTCCACTTCAGTATTCTGGCCTAAAGAACTCCATGGACTGCACAGTCCATGGGGTCGCAAAGAGTTGGACACGACTGAGTGATTTTCACTTCACTTTTTACTTCAGTAGAAACAAAACTGGACACTCCTCTTTCTAATATGAGAGAAGGGGGGAACTTATTCTCAGAAAACCTCCAAAATAACAGGTTACCCTGCCTGCTTCTGAACCCCAATATATCAGGACATTAATTATTTCGCATAAGTCTTGAAACCCTCACAAAGCAATTTAATCCCAGATATTGCTAAGCTGATGTCTATGGAGACGTCCTGACCTCTTTACATATGGTAATTCCATGAGTGCGTCACTGTTTTTCCACCCTGAACAGACAAATGAGAACTTGTTAGCTTGGTGATTTGGGGATACCTTCCTATAAACACTGTGTTTTGCATTTAGTGCACATGAACTTCAGCGGTTTGACAGCGGCTTCCATGCATTCCCTGCAAGTAAACTTGTTCTTTCCTGTCCTGAATGTCTGTTTCTCAGTACTCTGTCCCTTCCCAGTTCCCAGGTTTCCTTGTATTGGTTCCCCAAACCCTTTTTCATTTAAATTCCTTCCCCAGGCACTTGTCCCCTTCCTTGTTTCCAGTCAGACAAATCTTCTACTTTGATATCTTAGTTATTGTTGACATCATCATTACGGTCTTCTTTCCCTTCCTCTCAATATCCTTGTTATTTATTGGGTTTGCCAAAAGAAAAAAAAAATTCATTTGGACTTCTGGATATTATGGAAAAAGTGGAATGAACTTTTTGGTCAACCCGTATTGAGCATTTTCTATATATCTTGAGTTTTTCTAAATCCTGTATTCATATTGCCTCCTTTAATCCTATTTTTTTTTTCTGGTATGTATGTGGCATAGCCACAATTATTCCCATTTTTAAAAAAAGAAGAGTAAAACTTAGATAGATTGTGCTATTTACCCAAATTTAGTTCACTGGCGAATGGTCAAGCTGAGAATGTAAGCAACGTTTGTCCATAATCCATGCTGTTAACTGCTTCATGTGTCCTTACCTCTTTATCTAGAAAACTTGCCACAGTTTCTCTAAAAGCTCACACTAAAGTCCTATAGCAAAGTCTGTCTCATTTTTTTGGACCACAAGAATTCTTTCTTCTCTCAAAGAGTGAGAGGAATAAAACCAGGAATAAAACCACCATATGACCTGCAATCCCAATATTGGGCATATACTCTGAGGAAACCAAAATTGAAAAAGATACATGTACCCCAATATTCATTGCAACTCTACTTACAATAGCTAAGACATGGAAGCAACCTAGATGTCCATCAACAGATGAATGGATAAAGAAGCTATGGTACATATATACAATGAAATATTGCTCATCCATAAAAAGGAATGCATTTGAATCAGTCCTAGTGATGTGGATGAACCTAGAGCCTATTATACAGAGTGAAGTTAGAAAGAGAAAAATAAATGTGTATATATGGAATCTGGAAAAGATGGTACTGATGAACCTATTTGCAGAGCAGCAGTGGAGACACAGACAGAAAACAGACTTACGGACACGGCTGGTGGGAGAGGAAGGAGAGGGTGGGATATATGGAGAGAGTAACATAGAAACATACATTACCTTATGTAAACTAAATAGCCAATGGGAATTTGCTGTACGACTAAGGGAACTAAAACCAGGGCTTGGTAAGAACCTAGAGGGATGGAACGGGGAAGGAGGTAGGAGAGAAGTTAAGTAGAAGGGGACATGGGTAATTAAACCTATGGCTGATTCATGTTGATGCTTAGTAGAAAACAAGACAATACTATGAAGCAATTATCTTTCAATTAAAAGCAAATAAGTTAAAAAAAAGAATTCTCTCAATTCCTCAATACTGAATTAGTACCGATATGTTAGGCATTATTCTGTTTTGTATCATTTGTCACTCACTAAGTTACAAGTGCCCTGTCTCTTCTGTTAAACTGTACACCACCTGGGATTCCACAGGGACATAAGATAATTAGGAAACAATGTAAGCCAAGCAAGAACATCCCTGTTTTTATAGCCAGTGAACATGCTGACAGGTGGAATATTCCAGCAAGGTACCCAGGGTGGGTGCAGAGCTTTGAGAACATTGAGAAGGAGACATTCAGCAAGTTAGTGGGTCTCAGTGGTCTGGCAATATGATCTCAGCTGACTTGTTATTCATTCTTTCCATAACTGCTTAATGAGCACATACACTGTGTTGGACTCTGAGACAGGGCTTGGGGATACAGCGGGAAACAAACACATGTTACAGATGAGGTTGCATAAAACCGAAGCCTCAGGCTTGAGTTGGCACTCCATCGTGGGGAAGTAAGGGATCATCCACAAAGGCACAGAGACACAAGTGCCCACAAGGCCACCCTGAACATCTGTCATACTTGCCTCTGTCTCAGCACCAGCTGTGCTCCTCCAGCAGCATCTTGGTAGACTGAGGCTTGTTAGATGAGGCTGGAGTGGTACACGACACATTTGTTTAACAGAGGAGGCATGATGACCATTTAAATCCTTGGCAAATTTCCTTGTCTTTATAAGTCAAATCCCTTCCCTTGAGCTCCACCTTCTCTTCTCCCCCAAAAGGTTTCCAAGATGGCTTGGTTGCTAAGCCCCTCTTCTAACTGACTGTATTGGTTATGGAGATTGACAGAAGAGGTGACGTGTGCATTACAGAAGGAACCGCTCAGAGTACCTGAAATTGAGACCCGGGCCCCATTTCACAAGGGTGGCATGTTCTATAAGGCCCACACAATTGCTCTATTAAATCAAATGACTGCAGTTTCCATCTGCACTAGTAATCTCCAGATAGGCTGGGCTCCTTTCTAGCCAGTAGCCGGCAGGTGTGCAAATAAGCACTCACAGTCCATACCAGATGTCAGGGCCTAATTAAAAGATAGAACAAAAGTGCTCTTCCCTAGGTACTGGGCCGTCAGCGCTGTGGTGCTTCTCAGGACAGGAAGTGGCAAAGGCAGAACACTTAATTCCAGTTGTTGAAGCAAATAGCGGCAAGAAATTCACCTCCAGAGAGCCACTTAGCAAGGAGTGGAACGTTAAAAAGAAGCACTAAAACCATCTCATTGTCATGTTCAACAGCGTTTTCAGTTGGTTACCATACTATAATTAGCATGGTGAGTTTTTAGATAAAGGAGAGAGATTCAGAGTTTAGGATCCCAGCCTGACTTTCAGATTCCATAGACACGGTGCCCTGATTACGAACATGTTTGTACAGGTCACAATTTTGCCTTAGTGGGCAGCCATACTGGGTGGATTCTGAAAGGGGTTCTAAAGTCTTTAAGAGAAAAGAAAGCTGAAGAGCTATCAATCACCTAAACAACATACAAAGACAAATAGTAACTGCATTTTAAAAGCCAGAGGATCCCAAATATGGAGTTACAAGAAAGGTTTATAGTCACTTAATAATTTACCAAATCCTTTCCCCCACTTCCCTAAAGTTCCCTGTCTTTCTCTCTGTCTCTGAATATTAACTTGCAAGTCACTCTTTTTCTGCATTTTTATCTTTCTTCTTTTGTGCTCACTCCTCAACACCTGCCCTAACCCCCACCTCCCTTCAGCTCCTTCCCAGTGGCTTCATTTCAGGTTGTGATGCAAAAAAAAAAAGTGGACCTTAGAACTAGATGTGAGTATAAATTCTGGCCCTGGCCTATTTTCATTTTAAGTAAATATACATTTTTTTTTCTCTTCCCCAGGCATATTTTAAACATCAGATGAATTCAATTTCAAGGGACTCTCTCAAAAAACAAAATCAAGTTGTTTAAAATCTGGGTAGCTCTCAATTTACTTTCTCAGGGGCCTCAGTGGGCACTGTTTTTCCCTGAGAAGGGGCCTTTCACATCTTCGCTGCATCACTGCTCAACCTTCAATATTTTTATCTCTTGTGATGTACATGGCAGTTTTGCTCAGTGCAGTTTTAACAGTTATGCATTTATTTTAACATGAGCTTAGGGAAAAATTGAAACAAGCTCATCAAAACTATGATCTCACGGATAAGGAAAAAAAGTTGATTTACAAGAATGTATGGTATGCAGGTAGTACAAATAGATGCCATGCATTTAGGGCAAAAAATATGAAGGTGGTGCTTGAATTAGTGCAGTTTTGGAAGCAAATGGTTATTACCACAGGGTCCACATTTACACGCTTGCCATATATGGAATGGATGCCAAGATTGGTCCACATTTGTGTGGTGGACCATTGTCATTTATTATCATCCATGTTCCATCCTTTCTATGACTACTTAAGACCTAAAGTGACTGAGGCACTGAGTGGTTAAAAATTTACCCAAGCAGATAGGGAAGGGATTGAATCCTGGGTCTGGGGCCACACACCTTCAATTACACCTTAATGCCCTGGAAGCATGTGCAGAACTTGCACCTGGTCAACTTGCAAGAAATGACAACTGTTCATCAGCATAACTGTTTCTATAAAACAGATGCTTAAACTCTCATATGAGCCTTGCGAGGTAAATGCTCATCTCTTTCTTTGGCAGGTGATCAACAGGCATAAAAAGGTTAAGTGACACCCAGTGATGAGATTATTGAGATTATTCCTAGAGGGTCTAATAAAACAGTAATATTAGCATCTTTAACCCTCATATCTGCTAAATGTCGGCCAAGGGGCTTGGATGTCCCACATATGGGGTATAATTTTAAAACAATGAAAATAGTCTTTAATGAATTATTTTACAAGCTGAAAATTAAAAGGAAGTCACTCTCATTATTTTATAGTCCCATCTTATTTTAAGTCACAGTTGATGAGAAATGTATCGGTGGTATGAAGACTTACAAGATGGTGCCCAAGATTCCGGGCCCCAGGTCTACATTTGCCGTCTCCCATCTAATCAAATATTATCTTAGGGACTGTGGAGAGAAGGCTCAGCAGTTATAATTCAGGTCCTAAAGCAGCTGATAGGTTAAGACACATTATCCTGGGTGTGTGACAGACAAAGTGAGTCCCTCAAGGGGACTGGGCTCTTCCTGGCAAGAGAAATTCAAAGTTTGAGAAGGATTTGATGGGAAAGAGATTTTCCACTGCTGGCTTTGATAATGGATAGAAGGGTAAGAAATGTTGGAGACCTCTAACAGTTCTGATGATTAACAAGGAAATGGGGACTACAGTACTACAACAGTAAGCAACTGGATTTGGTCAATAATATGAAGAAGCTTGGAAGGAGAGTTTTTCCCAGAATCTCTAGAAAGGGACACAGCCAAATGAAGCCTTAATTCAACCTTGAGAGATGCTGAGGAGAGAACCCAGCCATGACTTGTTGGACTTCTGACAGAGAGAAATTGTGACATGCTAAACACATGCTGCTTTAGGCTACATTTCTGGGAATGTGTTACACAGAAAAAAAATTTTTTAAGTGGATACTGTATGTAAAGCCCTATATGGTATCTATATTATATAAATGTAATGTTATTATTATGTATGGGCTTTTCTAGTGACTCAGATGGTAAAAAATCTGCATGCAATGTGGGAGACCCAGGTTCTATCCTAGGGTTGGGAAGATCCCCCGGAGAAGGGAATGATAACCCACTCCAGTATTCTTGTCTTGATATTACTCTCTATATAAATGCATTCAACATAGTTACCTACTGTGCTTTCTACTGTCAGATTTCAGTAAATTTTACTGCTTATAAAGACCAAATCCATAGTATAACAGTAAGTACAACAATACGTAACTTTCATTGAACAACCATGATGTATTCGTTGTGCTAAGTGCTTTTTTATGTATTAAGCCATTTAATCTTTACAATTTTAAGAAGTAGGTGCATTATGAATCCATATTTTACAACTGAGGATATTGGAGCTTAGAGACATATCAAGGGTAACAAATATTCTATTATTTAAAGGCAAAGTCATTATTAACAGTTATGGCATTAAAAACAAATTTTGCTTGCATTAGTAAAAGTAGGAATCTTCCATTTGTCTTTTTTATATGCCTTTACACTCATCTCAGACCTGTGAGCTCAACCTCCAAGCTTACGTATCCTCATCCTTACAATGATAATAAATAAATCTCCACTAAAATATTAGCAAATCTTATCTAGCAATGTATAAGAGTAATAATACATCACAACGAAGAAAGGTTCATCAGAAGAAGGCAAGTCTGGTTCAGTATCAGTACATTACAATTCATTACATTAACAGACTGAAGAAGAAAAATGTTCGATCATCTCAATAGACACCAAAAAAGAGGCATAACATCTGTCCAAAATAAACACTCTCAATAAATAGGAATACAAGCAAAATCTCTTAACCTTTGCTGCTGCTGCTAAGTCACTTCAGTCATGTCAGACTCTATGCAACCTCATAGATGGTAGCCCACCAGGCTCCCCCATCCCTGGGATTCTCTAGGCAAGAACACTGGAGTGGGTTGTCATTGCCTTCTCCGATGCGTGAAAGTGAAGAGTGAAAGTGAAGTGCTCAGTCGTGTTTGACTCTTAGCGACCCCATGGACTGCAGCCTACCAGGCTCCTCCATCCATGGGACTTGCCAGGCAAGAGTACTGGAGTGGGGTGCCATTGCCTTCTCCTTTAAAGGATAACTAAAAAACACATATCTTCTATCACAGTGGATAGAAAAAAAACTGAATGCTTTTGCTTTAAAGCAGGAACAAAGCAACGATGTCTTCTCTCATTACTGCTATTCGACATTACACTGAAGGTCTCAGGCACTGCATTAAGGCAAGGAAAAGAAAGAAAAGGCATATAGATGGGGAGGTGGGAATTATAAGATAAAACTACACACCTATTAGGAAGGCTAAAATTTAAAGATGATATCCAATTTGGGTGAAAATATGGAAGAATTAGAATGCTCCAGGGAATGTGAGAATGTTAAAATGATATCAACCCTTTGGAAAACAGTTTGTCAGTTTCTTTAAAAAGTTAAACTTATACATCTATAATATAATCCAGACATTTCATTGCTAACTATTTTTCTTTAAAAAGAGGAAAGAAAGAAAATATATACTCTTACAAATATTTATATAAAATAGGCACGTCTATTTTTAATAACCAAAAGCTAGGCACGATACAATGGGCTTTCCATGTAGCTCAGCTGGTAAAAAATCCACCTGCAATGCAGGAAACTCCTGTTCGATTCCTTGGTCAGGAAGATCCACTGGAGAAGGGATAGGCCACCCATTCCAGTATTCTTGGGCTTTCCTGGTGGCTCAGCTGGTAAATAATCTGCCTACAGTGAGGGAGACCTGGGTTCAATCCCTGGGTTGGGAAGATACCCTGGAGAAGGGAAAGGCTACCCACTTCAGTATTCTTGCTTGGAGAATTCCATGGACTGTATAAGTCCATGGGGTCGCAAAGAGTCAGACATGACTGAGTGACTTTCACTTTCATTTTCTTTCAGGCACAATACAAATGTCTACCAATGATAAATAAACTATAAATGTGTGTACACTCATACAATGGAAAACTACTCAGCAATAAAAAGAGAAACATTGATGCATGTAACAAAATGGATAAAATTAAAATGATCATACTGAATGAAAAAAGTCAGACCAAGAAATAACAGAAGTATAATGGTTTGGGAAGGAGTGAGAGAAACTTCTGAAAGCTATAAATATATTTGTTATTTTGATTGTGGTAGAGTTTCACTGGTATGTTAAAATTGATCAACACTGCATTTTAAATAAATTCAGTTTATATCAATCATACCTTATAAACAATATTTTAAAAAATACTTAAATTTAAAACAAACCATAAAAAAAGTAAGGATGAATAAGAATAAAGGACAATCAGGAGTATCACCTCCTAAGACTGCTCACTAAGTTATATCAGATACTTGGCACATGGTCAGCTCAGGGAAAAGTAGGTTTTCTCAATGTTTTAAATTTAAATATTTTTTTAAATATAGTTTTATTAAGGTATAATTGATATACCATAAACTGAATTTATTTAAAATGCAGCGTGTGATCAATTTTAACATACCAGGGAAACTCTACCACAATCAAAATAACAAATATGCATTGGAGAAGGAAATGGCAACCCACTCCAGTGATCTTGCCTGGAGAATCCCAGGGACAGGGGAGCCTGGTGGGCTGCAGTCTATGGGGTCGCACAGAGTTGGACACGACTGAAGTGACTTAGCATATCCTCAGGCTATATGGGCAATACATGCCGCCCCCTACAGGTTTGCATGCCAAATTTGCTTCTGATTGGCTCATTTCCTGCTGGACACATGGTCTATCATCCAGGAAGTCACCTGGCAGTAGTATCTGTAGATGGAGCTCGGATGTCTGGGCTGTGACCTTGTGTCCTAAACAGCCAGCCCTCCTTGGTGCAAGTCACTGATGCTTGAGCACTTAGATCCTCAAATATCCCTGGGTCTGTGGCTCTGACAGAAATCCCCAGTGAATCCTCAGTGAGGAAGTGGCTGATAGCTCTCAACAGTTGCTGACACGGTGGATACCAGGGCCTCGTGGATCACACCTGAGATAATCAGCCACAAAAACCATCTTGTTCTTAGTTATATTGGACTGAGTTGATGAGAAGTTTATTAGGCCGGAAATCAGAAAAACTGAGGGTGTTTGTTGTTTTTGTTGTTATTATTATCTAGCTAATAGTTCTGTGACCAGCAGTTTCTTAGTCTCTCTAGGGCTTAAGTCAGTGGTGCCCCACGATCATCTTAAGGTCTCATGTTCACCTGATTGCTGAAGAAGCTTTGCAAAACACAGAAGCCTGGTCCCTATTCTCAGATTTTGAAAAGTAGTCTTTGCTCATGGAAACACTGTACTTTTGTCCTAAACAGACTCTGTCATCACATATCAAATGAGCAGGGAGGTCTACAAAGTGAGTCAAGTGAAAGTCACTCAGTCGTGTCTGACTCTTTGCAACTCCATGGACTGTAGCCTGCCAGGCTCCTCAGTCCATGGAATTCTCCAAAGTTAGAGTATAAAAGCAGGCTGCATGGGATAGAAATGTCTGGGATCCAGCCTATTTTTACATTTTTCAAAAGCACCACACTTGATACTGATGCTCAGGCAGATTTAGGAACCTCTGTGGGAGGTTATTTCTGGAGTTATTTCCAGAAAGATATTGATGGTATCTAATACCACTCTATTAGAATGGTAGCTCTATAGCTTCTGAGATGGCCCATTTATTCAGCTAAATACTGTATATGCCATTTGTTAGGGAACATTTAAGTTCCACTCTATAGTTGAGAAATTTCAGACTCAGAACAGTTAATATTTTCCCAGTGTCACACAGCTAGAAAGTGGCACACAGCCTCCAGTCCCATTCTATCTGACTCTCTGTAACCATTTATGGTTCACCAGTGCAGTTGCCAGCTTTGGGTTTCAGGGTACAAGAAACATCTGCCTCTATTTGAGCGAGCAGTCATGTGATTGGCAGTCAGAGAGTCCTATCCCATGTGGCCTGACCTCACAGTTTGTTTGATGGTTAATTGCAGAATCCATCTAGGTCACAACATGGTGTTTCCATTAGCAACAGTGAAAACGACTTTACAAAAACCCAGTATGGTGGGCCTGAAGTCTCTTGGGCCATTTGCCATTGTAAAGCCTCCTGTTAGCTTTGTGAATCATCAGAGATACAACTTTTTTTCATGTTTATTCATATACAGACTCACAATTCAGTGTTTTCCTCTGCAGGTAGGATGAGGTAGCAGGCTTTCTTAACAGTTTTAATTGAGAAGGATGTGTTCTTCTATTATGATTCAGTAGAAGCTTCACTAGCCTAACCCCAGGAGTTGGACAAACTAAACGACATTGGTCTTCATTTTGGCCCCACGGGAAGAGCTACTCAAGGTCCTGGCCACTTAATGACAGCTAATCAGGACTGAGGGCTTCCCAGGTTGCACTGGCTGTGCCAAGCGCCTGGCCTGTACCCTCACATCTCCCTGGAGGTGAAGCTGAGGTCTAAGTGGCATCAGGAGCAGAGAGATTGGAGCTGGCTCTGTTTCTTCCATCAAATCGCAGTATGACTGCATGCAGATCTCATAACCTGTCTGGATATTCAGAGTCTGCATGGGCATAAAACAAGTGAAAACATTGTGTTCCCCCCTGGAGCCACAAGGCTCAAAGGAGACCCTTGAATAGCAAGGCCTCGGGAAGGGATAATACCCTTGGCCAATACCTGGCTTGGTCACCTCTGCTGGGCTTCCTCAGCACCCCTGGGGCATTCTTCATATCCCTGAGCTGACTGTCCACCTTAGGAGGCAGGTTGGGGGTTGGTCCATGAAGGACTTCCTGCTTTCAGTTCAGTCCCTCAGTCATGTCTGAGTCTTTGAGACCCATGGTGTTTTAGGATTCTTAATTCCATATTGGGAACAAGATTACAAATCTAGTCTGTTTTGGCTGGGTGTTCCCTTTTTTGAGTAACTCAGCTCTGAGCTCAGGCTCTATCATTGGTTGTGACTGTTTGTGGAGGGCAAGGCCTCTTTGTTTTCTGCAGAGAGCCTTGTTTTCACTCCCGTCAACAATCTTAACAGTGCCTTCGGGGTGTGCAGACCCTCCCTCGCTGGCTGGTAACTGTGAGCCATGAATAAAGGGAGCCGATGGGGGAAATCACACTGGCAGCATTTTACTTATTGTTGGCATCACTGACTCCTGGACCCATGAGGCACCTGTGGAGACTCAGATGGATCTTCCAAATCAGAGAGGCAGAACTGAAGCTGCTTAGTCTTGAACACAGCCCTCTCCGGGATCTGCAGCAGCTCTGTGGAAATCGGCAGGCCGTGGTAATCAGCCAGACGGCAGGCTCTGCCCCTGCACCCATCTCCTCAGGGTGTCTCCACGCGTGTCTGCATCCCCCCAAGTCAAACTCAATTTGCATGTGCCGAAGATGGCCAGTATCTACCACTGGCTGAACTAAAGGAGCTTTTCTCTTGATGTAGAATCCTTGAAAATGCAAGTAGGTAGCTTAAGAGAGCAAAGTGGCTTTAAGTCCCACTGTCTGATTTTAATTATATTGCACTTGATATGTTTCATGGCTAATCATAAAAAAGTCTAGATTTTTTTTTACTGCAGGAGCTCAGAGCACAAAAAAGCAGATATATTTTACATGTGATTAGATGTGGGCTGCATCAGTAACATCTAATAACATCAGTAACATCAGCCCTAGGTCCGACCCCAGTGTCAAGTCACCTTTTTGTTGTTCAGTTGCTCAGTCATGTCTGACTCTTTGCGACCCTGTGGACTGCAGCACACCAGGCTTCCCTGTCCTTCACTATCTCCTGGAGTTTGTGCAAACTCATGTTCATTGAGTTGGTAATGCCTCCTTGGAAATAACAATGAACTGTGCTAGGATGCTGCCTGGGTTCTAATCCCAGCTCCATCATTTTTAAGCTACATGACCTTGACAAGGTATTCTGCTTTTTGCAAGCCACAGATTGCTAATCTGTAAAATGATGATAATAATAGTAGTTACCTCCGAGGGCTACTGAGAAGATTAAATGAGCAAAATAGCACCCAATAAACATGAGCTATCGCAATTACTGTCAAGAGTATCCTGGGGCAGCTTTGCAAAGGCAGTGGTGGGAGGCAGTGAAGGATCCATCGCATCCTTTTAGACTTTCATCTCCACGAGGACCAGGACTGTGCCTTGCTTGCTTTATCACCAGTGGCTGGAACATAGCAAACATCCTATAACTATCTGAATAATTAGACAAGTGGACCTAAGTTTAAATTCTAGTTCTGCCACTTTTATCTTGGGCACTTTTTTTGCCTTCTCTGCTTCTGGGTTTGCATATTTATGAAATGGGGAGAAACAATCTTAAAGGCAGAAAGTGAAAAGGAACTAAAGAGCTTCTTGATGAGGGTGAAAGAGTAGAGTGAAAAGGCTGGCTTAAAACTCAACAGTCAAAAAAACCCAAGATTATGGCATCTGGTCCCATGGCAAAGAGATGGAGAAATGTGGAAACAGTGGTAGATTTTATTTTCTTGAGCTCCAAAATCACTGTGGACAGTGACTGCAGCCATGAAATTAAAAGATGCTTTCTCCTTGGAAGAAAAGCTATGACAAACCGAGACAGCATATTAAAACGTGGAGACATCACTTTGCTGATGAAGGTCCTTATAATCAAAGATATGGTTTTTCCAGTAGTCATGTAATGTATGGATGTGAGAGTTGGGCCATAAAGAAGGCTTGAGTGCTGAAGAATTGATGCCTTTGAACTCTGGTGCTGGAGAAGACTCTTGAGAGTCCCTTGGACAGCAAGGAGATCAAACCAGTCAGTCCTGAAGGAAATCAACCCTGAATATTCATTGAACTGATGCTGAAACTGAAGCTCCAATATTTTGGCCACCTGATGCAAAGAGCCCACTCATTGGAGAAGATCCTGATACTGGGAAAGATGGAGGGCAGGAGAAGGGGGTGACAGAAGATGAGATGGTTGGATGGCATCACTGACTCAATGGACATGAGTTTGAACAAATTCAGGGAGATGGTGAAGGCCAGGGAGGCCTGGCATGCTGTAGTTCTGGGGTCATAGAGTCAGACACAACTGAGTAACTGAACAGCAACAACAAATCTTGTAGGGACAGCTAGAAAAAGATAGCTAACTGGTACTGTGTGTTTATTATGCACCAAGAAACTGGGCTGAGTACTTTCCATAGGCTGCCTCATTTGATCCCTACAATATCCCTTTTGAGGTAAGTATGGTTACTGCTGTTTTTCATGTGTGTGTTTGTTTTTACAGATGATGTACTGAGTGATCAAGAAATGTGCTGAGTGACATAAGCTACTGAGTGATGGAGATGGGAGTCCAGATCAGTTAAGCTGACACCAGGTCCTGAACTGTCCATCCTGATGCTCCATATCTCATATAAACTCATAAAATAGGAACTCAAATGTAGCTGCTACTGTTGCTTTTATTAAGGATTTTCCCTCCATGACACTCGGTGGAAGGAAAGGATACAGTCAGCCTAGTCATCTGTATGCTTATAGCAATTTGTCCACATGTGAAAAATCTTGCTCAGTCAGAACTCAGAGGCTGGGATTTCAGTGTGTGTGTCTGTCACCCTGGCCAGAATACTGATTTGAAAATCAATGCAAACATGTGTCTTCAAAAGGCATTTCAGTTGGACAACTGTGAGTCATTCCCATATACAGCTGGTCAGGAAGGCAAGAGACAGGGGCAGATTTCCATAGCTGGTGAATTCTGAGTGATCTGACAAGATAGGGATCAAACCAAATAAAGGCAGATGCCTGAGCCTAACTTCTCCCGCCATGTGTGACAGCAAATCACAAATCTGGGGAAAGCCAGAGATGGATGACCTCAGAGGTCATCTAGTCTTGCTTAGAAAAAAAGGACCAGAGAGACAGAGAGGATCAGAGCTACAGAAAGAATGCTGATACAGGGTCTCTGATGAAGGGTCTGCTTAAACAACCCCTAGGGTTGGCATCTATGGTTTGTGCCTGGCTAGTATCCAGTCTTCCATTTTCTGGTGACTGTATCTGCTAGGGGAGCTTATCAACAAGACGTGACCACCAGTTTGACCTGTGAGTCGGGCATGGGCAGTCAGATGCTCGTCACCCCCACCTCTGACCCTGGAATGTGTGGTCTTCTTGCCTTCCTGCTGACAGAAGCTGTCCAAGGACACAGCCTTGAGATAGTAATGTGCTGTTGAGACCATTTGGACTGCGTACATGACTGAATCCAGTTAAGGCCTCTATATAAACTTTTAAGATTTGGCAGATGGGTAAGGAAATCCATTTGTTTTGCAGCCACTCAAGACAAACCTCATAAGTAAGTTTCTTTGCTTATTTAAACAGCCAGTTAGTAACCTGGAGTGGTTTCCATCTCTATTATCTCTCCCTGCCCGGGGAGCGGGGCCCAGGAAGAGGAGGTTTTAGATTACACCCAGGAAGCTCCCCAGAGGAGGCTGTGCCCCAGCACTAAACATCTTGGTTTGGGCAAACCATCTGGGCAGTCCGAGCACACTGACCTGAACACTGGTACTCTCCTACCGCACCGTCCTGCCACTGCTCAAGGCCACCCACACCTCCCTGGATAAACCCTATTAGCTAATCTGGAGTGGAGTTTTTACCCTTGTTTCCTAGGATTGTACTGCAAAATCCAGAGATGGAGAGAGGCACCTTAGCTTCTCAAGTCTTTCAGGAAAGTCACATAGGACTTTTCTCTCTTATCAGCATTGTGGGCTTATTTAGCTAAGGTACCAAGTATCAGAGCAAGGGGAGCATTGTAATTCAGAGAATTACATTAGAAAAGTCCAGAAGGTGGTTATATGTCACTCTTATTCAGTGCTGTTCCCTCAACCTGGTTCAAACAGTGATGATATGGTTCCTAAGTGGTCAGCAAAAGCTATTAGACACCAACATTAAAAGCCAAATGCTTTCCAAAACAGTTCTCTAAATGATGTATCTATCGCGGCTTTGTTTATAAGAGCAAAAGATCAAAGTAAATCTAAGTATCCACCCATAGGAGATTGATACATAAATTCTGATTCATTCATACTACAAACTGTTATGTGCCCATTAAGAAGAATAAGCAGGTGTATACCAATATAACACCATCAGCAAGAAACAATAAGTGAAAAAAACACCAAGGTGTAGATCAGTGCATATACCATTTGGGTTACAAAAAGGAAAAATAAGGGGTATTCATATGTATATTTGAATAGAGATTCTCATTGGAAGGATACACACACACACACACACACACACACACACACACACACACAAGGTGATTATTTAAGGAAGGAGAAGAGAGCAGAAAAGTTGAAGGCAAGCTCTATACAAAGCTTGTGAAAGAAAGTGAAAGTGTTAATCGCTCAGTTGTGTCTGACTCTTTGCGACCCCATGGACTGTAGCCTGTAACCCACCAGGTTTCTTTCTCCATGGGATTTCTCTAGGCAAGAATACTGGAATGGGCTGCTCTTTGCTTCTCCAGGGGTTCTTTCTGATCCAGAGATTGAACCCAGGTCTCTCGCATTGCAGGCAAATTCTTTACCATTTGAGCCACCAGAGAAGCCCAAAGCTTACTTGTCACTAAATATCCAAAATGCTTTAAACATATTTTACCATGTGCATGAATTACCTATCTCAAATAAACACATACATGATTTTTAGACAGCCATAAATAGGTCTTTATAAAATGTAGAGCCTCACTTGGAAACTGCATCTCAACTTCTCTATCCTTCAAGCTTGATTAGGAGGCTGATTTAAAGGCATCTTTTTTTCCCTCCCACAACGAAGCCTTAGGGCTCCAAGGCTGGGAGAAAGTTGTTCAGATCCTGCAGTATCCTTCATTAAGTGATTTGATGACACTGAGCGAGAAGAAGGAATTGTCTAAACTCCTTCATTCAATATTCCTCCTAACACTCATCAGAGAGGGGAGGAGAAGGCTGACAGCCAATTTCTCCATTTTCAGTGGTTGAGTAGCAGAGGCTTTCACTGTGTCACATCATCCCCCTGGATGTTCACTAGAGAGTCATGGCTCACAGGATGTCGCAGCCGGAAGAGGGTGATCTTGGTAGTGTCCAAAGTGGGAGAGGCCTCAGGGAGTGAAAACAATGCTCTGTAGTGTGGATAAAAGTATTTCTAATCACTTTTTGGATAAAAGAAATTCTAATCCCTTTTTGCAGTAAACTTAACTCGTATTTAATTATACTTTAAGAGGCATGTTATAAATACATATGCATATGGTAAAGGTGGCTTCCCTGGTGGCTCAGAGGTTAAAGTGTCTGCCTCCAATGCGGGAGACCCGGGTTCGATCCCTGGGTTGGGAAGATCCCCTGGAGAAGGAAATGGCAATCCACTCCAGTATTCTTGTCTGGAGAATCCCATGGACGGAGAAGCCTAGTAGATTACAGTCCACGGGGTCCCAAAGAGTTGGACACGACTGAGCGACTTCATCATCATCATCATGGTAAAGGTATGTTCTGAAAGCTTTTGCTAGTAGGAGTTCATGGTCAAAACATTTTGGAGTCCATTCTATACATAATTCTGCTGCTGCTAAGTCACTTCAGTCATGTCTGACTCTGTGCGACCCCATGGACGGCAGCCCATCAGGCTCCTCCATCCATGGGATTTTCCAGGCAAGAGTACTGGAGTGGGGTGCCACTGCCTTCTCTGATACATAATTCTAGAGATGGCAAAAGGCATAGTGACAATAACATCAGCTTTAAAACCAGATGGACCTCGGTCAAAATCCCAGCTCTGTCCCTATGTCATGCTGAATAAATATGACTGCTTCTCTATGCTTGCTTCCTGACTTTTAAAAATGGGATAATAGTAGTACCTATCTTAAGAAGTCAAGGTGAAGATTAAACTGAGTAAAGCGTGTATGGTAGGCTGCTTATAAGAGGGCTTGGAATTAGTCCCACTTCCTAGTATTCATTCTCTGTGTATCCTCTCCTCCCCTTGAGTGGACAAACTGACTGATATTTAATGAATACAATAGGCAAAGGTGAGGGGATATGTGACAAAAGACTGTGCCTTCTTTCTTGCTGGCATCCTCTCTCTCTCTTCTTGCACCCTTGTCCTGTGGAGTGGGCACTTGGGCAAGGAACAGAGGACAGGCTGTGGACAATGGCTGGTGAGGAACTGAGACCCTAGTGCAACAGTGCTGGAAGAACTCAAAGCTACCATGTGAACTTGGCAGTGGGTCCTTCCCCCTTCAAGACTCTGAGAAGCCTGTAGCCCTGGCCAAAACCTTTATTGTGTCCTGGTGGGACACCCTGAGACAGAGAAACTAGGAAAGCTGCTCAAAGATTCACAATGCACAGAAAATACAAGATAACACATATTATTCTTTTAAACCATTAAATTTTGGGACAATTAGTTATTTAACAATAGACAACTAAGACAGCACGCAAGTAGCCTGACAGTATATGACATACAAAGATTTAGTAAATGTTGGTATGGAACATTATGTGGCTGATGTATGGCTTTATCCCACACCCATAGCAGATATCTATATTTGGAGTGACGTTTTAATAGTGACTGTGGCTCAGCTGATGAAGAATCCACCTGCAATGTGGGAGAGCTGGGTTCGATCCCTGGGTTGGGAATATCCCCTGGAGAACGGAAAGGCTACCCACTCCAGTATTCTGGCTTGGAGAATTTCATGGACAGTATAGTCCGTGGGGTCGCAAAGAGTCAGACGCGACTGAGCAACTTCCACTCACTTCACTATAGCAGACATCTGATTGATCACAAAATATTTTTTTCTGATGAACCCAAATGTAGCCTCAGAATCCTTCTTAACAGATCTCCAGGAAGCTATTAATTGCTCCTGGAGAGCAATTAAGATGAAATTTTTGGCAAACTCTGATCTGATTAATATTTCTTATCTCTTCATTTTTCCTCTTGTGTTATAGTCCTTTAATGGAAAACCAAGTCTTTCATCACGAGAGACTATAAACTATCAGAATGGATCTATGAACGTATATAAAATAAAAACAGCTGCCATCATTTGTAAGGAGCTTCCCTGATCGCTCAGTTGGTGAAGAATCTGCCAGCAATGCAAGAGACCCTGGTTCAATTCCTGGGTTGGGAAGATCCTCTGGAGAAGGGAAAGGCTACCTACCCACTCCAGTGTTCTGTCCTGGAGAATTCCATGAACTATATAGTCCATGGGGCCTCAAAGAGTCAGATGGCTGAGCAACTTTCACTTTCAAGTAAGAAAAGAATTTGAAAAAGAACAGATACCTGTATATGCATAACTGAATCACTTTGCTGTACACTTGAAACTAATACAACATTGTTAATCAACTATGTCCAATGTAAAATATTAAAAAGAAAGAAACTCAGATAAAGCCTTGAATTATATGGTAGGAGACATTTAAGAAAATAGAAAAGGCAAATAAATATCATTTATGGAAAGAGAAAAATCTTATCTTTCTGATGTGTCTTGGAGCAAATCAAACTGGTACAACATTACAGAACCCATTCATTTTACAGTGGATAGAATTTTGTGTATAGTTACATCTCTAAGTCCTTCCCTTTGATTTTTCATAACCTCATAGAACCACATCTTGTTTAGAATGAGAAAGGTAAAAATAAATCAAATGCTGGTCATAAAAATAGATTGATCCCTAAGGTCATTTACTACAATCTGCTCCTTATACAATACTTCCTGAGGCAGAATCGTCTTTTGCTCTAAAATACTAGAGGAATACCTGGAGTTGCATAGCTATTTCCATTGTTTTGGGATGTAGATTATAATAAACAAGTGACGGTGAGGGCCGGTTGAGATTAAGAAGAGCATAGATTTCCCAGACACTTCACTCTTTAGGAACTTCCTTCTTTCCATTATGAAATATTTCTATGTAATTAATTCACTCTTACACCCCAAAAATACATTTACCCAGCAATGTACTGCAAATATGTTGGGCTTTCAATATGTATTCATGTACAACAAAAGAAAACCAGACTTCGTTTCTACCCACAGGGAGTTTACAGTCTAGACAGATGATGGACAGACCATTACTCAAACACAGAAATGAATATAATTGCCTGTAATAACAATAATCCCCTGACTGTTCCACAGTAGGACAAGATAAAAATATGGCATTAGGAAAGTTCACAGTTGGTGCACTTTGCCTTCATTTTCTTCCTCTTGTCATATAACCTCTCCCTTCTGTAGGAACACAAACCTCACAGGCATATCCAATGACCCCATGAGGGCCCATATTCTGGTGACTCATGATTGAGATTCTAGTCCTTTATGACTCCTAAAACAGCTGTCTGGTCTCTCACTGACCCAATGATCACCCTTTTAGAAACTTGGCTAAACAGAGAACCACATGTGTGGAGAAAGGTCTCCGTGCACATAAATGTTTGGTATAGTGTAAAACAGTAAAAATATTAGCAAGTAGGGACTTATATCTTTTAATAGGGGACTGAGTAAAAAATTTAGCTTTCACTCCTGAGATGTAATATACATCAATGGTAAACAAAAATGTGGACACACGCACAATGCAATGGAAAGATGTCTCTAATGTATTGTTGACTTTAAAAAGTAGGTTATAGAATGACTTGTAGAAAGAAACTCACTTATGTAACATTGTATGTGTGTGCGTTGTGTGTTTAAACATAATATGCATCTCCATTGTATGTAAGTACTCACATATGTGTGTGTGTATGTATTTAATTTTTACTATAGATCCAGGAGGACTTTTCTCTATGTATAAACACATTGGTATCCTGTGTCTCAGTCATCACTGGGGCTAAGGGATTTGCTTAAATTGAGGTGTGTAAGAATAGCTTAATATTCCACTGTGACCAGGAAGCATATCTATACTGTAGCTGAGAACTTTTGAGATCTAAGTCAGGGATTTTAGGCAGATCAATAAGAGAGGGAGTAGGGGCCAGGAAAGTCTTTCTGCACCTCTTCAGTCACTTCTCATAATTATTTAAATTTAAGACCACACACAGCTCACAAGTGACTCAAATGCAGATGAAGACATCTGAGGAATTATCTTCCTCTGGCTGCACAGAGCAATTTCCTAAACGTGAGTGATGGTAGTCAATGTCCAGAATAATGAATTTGAGAATCACTTTAACAGAATTAACTTCTACTTGTAATTTTCAGGCATCAACTCAAATTCTTCAGCTAAAAAATTTTGAGTTTTAGATTTTCTATTTCTGTTGAGTTCTTTCAGGCAGGTGGAAGGTTTTATTAAGCTCTCAGTATCTAGAGTTGTGCATGTCCCTGTGAGATCCCAGACAAATTAAAAAGTCAAATTAGCAATGCATATTTAATACTGCTTTGTAGTTTTTTTTTTTTTTTAAGTTGGCAGCAATGTTTACTCTTTGAGGAAGAGTTTATAATTATGCAAATTGGAGAAACAGTCTGTATATGGTACAATGATAATGCCTTGGCTTTTATATCCAGAGTCAATAGTAGGTCTAAATATTTCTTCAATTTTTATCCATGACGTGGGGGGAGGTGAGCCAAGGCTGGGGCCCTGCTCTTTCTTTAGTGATGGAGTACATGATGCCTTGGAGACTAGGTGCCAGTAAAAGTTTTCATTGTGGAGGAAGCACCACTGAGGTGTGCACAGTATCACCTTGTAGCCTTAATAATAACCATTCATCTTCCTTTCTCCTTTATAACAGATTTGAATTTTGTTCAGATATTCACTTTCCTCTGCGTGACCATACACTTCAGAGCATGTGGGTCCCCTCCCTAGCTTCTGGAAGAGATGAATGACTGGTCTAAGCTAATCACTGTAGTCCCATCTGCTTTGCCAGGGATTGATTTAAGCAAGGTTATGTGACAAAGTTCTGATTCATGAATGTGAGTAAAAGCCTGCAGGGGACTTCTGGAAAGGTTTGTAAAAATATAAATGAAAGAGGCATCCCACTGAAGCTTAGAACCCTGATCATGATGACCATTTTGAGCTACTCAGTTAACCAATTATAGACCTATCCTACTTTAGGATATCTTGCTATGAGAACTAATAATCTTTTCCTTATTATTTAAGGCAACTTGAGTCTGTGTTTTCTGTTACTTGTGGCTAAGAATATATCTTAAGCGATTTTCACCTTGACAGTTCCTATATTGCTCTGGGGAATACATATATATCCATATATACATATTTTCATATATATACATACATATGTATATATATGAAAAGTTAAGCCATATGCTTGCCATCTGGTTTACCAATGAGTTAATGGATATTTGTTTAAATTGGTTGGAGGAAGGAATGGTAATTTAATAAAACTCATCTTGATACCATAAAGGAATCCATATCCTCTAAGCAATAAAAAGGAAAAACTATTCACTATTTACACTTTTGCTTTCACTGAAACAAGTGTCACCAGTCCTAGTCCTATCAGAGCAAGTCTGCAAGATGCAGAAGAGAAAAAAAAACAAAAAACCACAAAATATACAATCTCATTTTGGCATCAGGTAGTTATCAAGTAATTTGCCTTTTTTTCTCCATCTGAATGGCTCCAACTTTAAACTCCAGGGAGCAGACTGGACATTTCCCCAGGAAGTTCTTTTAACAGGAGTGGTTTATTCCTACTAAAGAACTGGGTCTACTCCTTTATCTGCAGCTCTCTGGGTGCACATCCTGTTCCCATATACACTAGCTAATTGCTCTATGAAACATGTATTGGCTCAGCCACCCAGTGCATTTATCTTCTTTGACACATTGACTGGTTCAGGGATGGGCACAGGATCTGATTCAGGCCAACGTATATCAGTCCTGAAACTTGTGTTGAAAATGTAGGGTAAGAGAAGCTCTCTTTCAACTGTACTTAGGAGGGTGGGGATGCCACCCCTGGATCTGTTGGCAGCCAACATGAGAAATCAGGACTGCAGTTCTGAGCAAAAGGTACCAAGCCCTGATGGTATGTGGGTGCTGGCCTCTAGCTGTGATTGAAATGCCTGGACTCTATAGTTGCATGAACCAATATGTAATTATTTTTTGCTTAAGACAGTTGGGTTATCTGTCTCTTCCAATCAACAATCCTCACTTAAAATAGAGAAGGGAGGGCAAGTATCATAATCCTCACCTTACCAAGTATGAAATGGAGGCTCAGAGAAAGCTCAGGGTGGAAGATTTAAGACCTTTGCTCAAGGGCTCCAGCCATTCTGTCTGCTGCCTACTCATTCAGTGATTCATTTCAGTAAAGTGGAAGGAATCAACACAGCCACGTCTATCTTTACTGGCTTCAAATATTTCTGCTTTAGAGAAAATGAAGGGGTCTTCCACTGGGTTACTAAGGGAGATTATTTATGTGACCTTAGCAGAGTAAAGATTGTTACACGTGTGACACACACTCACCCCTATACTACAAAAGGCCATAGTAGGTACCTTAGATTCGCACAGAAAATCATTGCCCTGGGATCTGCCCAGGCTGCAGACTGTTACTTGTTGAAACCCTCTCTCTCCAGGGGACTGATGCCCTAAGTCTACAGATTGTCTCTACTGCCTGTCTCATCATCCTGATCCTGTCATCTCCACAGCCTTGTGTCTGCTGGTCTGTGACTGAACTGATCACAAACAAACCTTCCACCCAGCTGCTTGACCTGCCCAGTGACCCGTCCACTCGCAGAGTCACTAAGGTCACAGAGAGGAAGCCCACAACCCAATCCTACTTCTTTCTGTGTTTTGACTCACTTAAAAAAAAAATAGAGCTGCATTTAAAGATCAAAAGTTTTTACATAAAAACTGAAGACTTTATGCTTCACTTAAAAAAAAATTAAAAGGCCTGTCAACACTGTATGCACTCCCACACAGTGACATGGGCTGAATCCAGGTGGTTCCTGAGTCCTCTTTAGACATATTTCCTTTCTTCACTGTATCATGGATCTGGCTTTTATTTATTTATTTTTCAACTCACTTCTGCCACCTGCCTGGTCGCTAGGAGCACACGCACTTTCAACCGTCTAAACTTTCCTTCACCTGTTGGTGCTAACCCAGCTGAGATGCCACCTTGCCCTCCAGTGGCTGTGTTTGGAAACGGCCTGTTTGTAGCCAGATGCCCCACCCAAGACTCCAGTCTCTCCAGAAATAAAATCACAAGGGCATCACAGTGTGATTTTATTTTATGTTTCCTTATCTTTGGGTCTGGATCTTCCAAATTCTCTGCTAAAAAACAAGACTCATTTATTTAAATCAGAAAAAAATTTTTTTAAATAAATACTCTTATAAAATGAAGCTGGCCTGTGTCTTGCACAACATTGGGGTTGGAGGGAGGTGGTGTGGTGTAATCAACCAGGCATGTGATGAGAAGTCAGAATATTCTGTTACTCTGTGAATGATTTCCTTCTCTCTACTTCAGTTTCCTCATCTGTCAAGGAAGTTTTAAGCTGGTGGCCCACAACTCATATCCAGCCAACAGATGGCATTGTCTTCTTTTATTAATTATATGCTAGTAGCTAAAAAGAAGCATATTTAAAGTAGGAACCCAGATTATTCAGATGACAGACTTCTCAGAACTATCTAGAAATGATCAACAATGGGGCGGTATCCTTGCATGACATGATGGTAAGATGAAGGCTCTGAGTTCACCTCAATCCTCACCCACTTCCTAGTTGCCATACACACACCCTCACCACCTGAGCAGTTCATTTACAGCCCTGCCTATCCTCAGACATTTGCTCTTGCTACCCTTAAATGAGATGACCTCCAGGGACCCATCAGCCCCCATTCTGCGAATGGAGACTAGTGATCTAAGGGTTAGAGATGATTTGGAGAAAAGAAAAATGTTTTGAGCAGAGATCATGCTTCAGAATTTCAGCAAATCTTAATGGGTCACCACTTCCCACTTGGCCCAGAGTTGAAACAGCAAGATGCCCAGGTCTTTGTGAAGATCCCACTACACAGTTAATCCTGAAAAGGCAACAGCCAGGCTTTGAAAGTAGCAGAAATATTCTTCCGTTGGGGTTGCTAGCTGATTCTCTAAGTAATTTGCAATTCAAGTGCCTCTTTGTTTTGTATGAAAATTTGCTGCTATTTGGAAAGTGGGGAAGAGCTAAATTGCATCCTGCTGGTTTTACTTTGACTGTATCAAAAAAGAAACTGTTAATCTGGTTCTGTAATTAACTTTCCTGTTCTAAAAAGGCCCTGGGAGAGAGTCCAGAGAGTGCCTGTCAACTCCCTGCTTCCCTTCTCAATAATGCCTTCAACAGGATGCCCTGAAAGAAGAATGAATCCAGGTGGGCATTGGTCTTGATTTTCACTTTTCCCAATTTTTCTTCCCTTTTATCCCCATCCAACCAACATTTAGTGAGCCCTTACTGGAGGTAAGGCACTGGGCTGACTCAGGTGAGCATAAAGATACATAAATTTCTGCGGAGCTGTCAGAGACTATAGGTTAATTTCCCATCCATCCATCCATCCATCCTAGGTGTATTAGGTTTCTATATTATATGCCAGACATTGTGCTAGACAATGGTATGTAATAAACGTGAAAGTGACTTAATCAGCATCTAAGAATTCTAAAGTAAAGAGGTGATTTTGTAACTAGTACCATGATGGTTGGCTTCATGGAGAAGATAACATTTCAACTGGTTTTGTCCCCTGTGATATTCATGTGTGTGCATGTATATGTATGCATGCCCATACATGTGTACAACATGCTAACAGGACAGGATAACTGATCCAGGCAAAGGCATGTAGACTGGAAATTAAGCTTGATGACCAAGGGGAGACACTGGCTACAGCAGGGGGCCTAGACTAAAATTAAGAACTAACACTCACTGACTACTGGGAACAGTGCTAAGCAATTTTTAACTATGACCACAACGAGATCTCACAAAGTAGTACTTCTCTGCGTACATGCTTACAGACAGGAACCAGACTCAAGTAAGTTCTCAGGGAACACACTGGTGGGATAAATGGCAGAGGCGGGACCAGGATCCACATGTGGCTTCAAAACATAAGCTTTTAGGTACGAGACTGCACTGCCTGGAGGGAAAATGACTCAAGAAGGACTTGGAGTTCCACCAATTACTCAATAATGCATTAATATGGGACTTCCCTGGTAGTCCAGTGGGTAAGATTTCACCTTCCAATGCAAGGGGTGTGGGTTTGATTCCTGGTCAGGGAGCTAACATCTCACATGCCTCATGGCCAAAACACCAAAACATAAAACAGAAGCAGTATTATGACAAATTCAATAAGGACTTTAAAAATGGTCCACATCAAAAAAAATCTTAAAAAATAATGCATTAATTCACCAATTCACAGAAATACATATTTGTTAGTACTCTGCAGAATATTCTGAAAGCTGGGACTAAAGAAAGCAGGACAGACAAGGTCCTTGTCCTCCTGGAGCATACATTCTAGTGACCTCACACTTGAGTGTCTCCATTCTCCAAAGGCATGAGGGAGAAAGTACAAAGTTCAAGGCATAATGGTTCTCATAAGAGAATGCTGTCAATCAAATGACCTCTCCCTAGCTCCACTTAGATAACTTGGATGGTACCCCATCCTCACATTTTTTTTGCAGGGTATCTGTTCCTTCTTTTCTGTTTTCTTCTGTCTATTCTCTTCTCATCTTTGGCTTGTTACATCTATTTTCAATCTTTTCCTCAAATTTAACCTGAAAGTTTCTATAAAGAACTTCGTCTTCGCAGCCCACTGAATAGATCTAAGTCCTTTTGCAGAACTGCTCAGGGTCTTTCAGGTTCTGGCTCTGAGCAAAGTCAGAGACTGACCTAGTCTTACTTGTGGTCCTTAGCCCACCCCTACCTGAAAAAACTAGCAGTCACCAGACATGGACTGTAACCTGGCCCCACCAACATATAAAAGATGTTTGCATCAAGTTCACATATCACCCCAAGCTTTTCCAGAGACCAGGCAAAAATACTGCATTATTTCTGAGAATTAGAGGAGGCCAGGACTCCTGACTGGGTCAAGGCTATAAAGGACCCCAGTCCTCCAGGGAAAATTGCCCCTTGGGTCATTATAGCTGTAAATGAAGGTGACAGCAGAACAAGATCTCAAATGGACAGGAAACTGAGGGCATTGAGGTAACTTCATATTCTCCAGCTGTGGTAGACAGACTAAGTCTCTTTTAAAGATGTCCGTGTGTAATCCTTGCAAGTTATGAATATGTAACATTAAACAGCAAAAGGAACTTTGAATTAAGGTTACTGACCATAGACCTTATCTAAGGATAAGACAGAGAGGTAATCCTGGATCATTTGGGTGGGCCCAGGTAATTACATGGATCTGTAAAAGTGGTAAAGGAAGACAGAAGAGTTGACCTGATATATGCAATTATGGAGAGAGAGGTAGATGAGATCTGAAATGTGGAGACTTGATCCACTGTTGGGGCTTCCCAGGTGACACTAGTGGTAAAGAGCCTGCCTGTCAACGCAGGAGACATAAGAGATGCAGGTTCAGTCCCTGGGGTAGGAAGATCTACTGGAGGAGGGCATAGCAACTCACTCCAATATTCTTGGCTGGAGAATCCCTTGAACAAAGGAGCCTGGCAGGAGTCCATAGGGTCTCAAAGAGTTGGATACAACTGAAGAGACTTAGCAAGCACGCGCAATCCACTGTTGCTGATTTGAAGGTGGACTGTGGGGCCCTAAGCCAAGGAAAGTAGCCTCTAAAAGCTGGGGATGGTCCTTATCCAAAAGCTAGCAAAGGGGAGTCCTCAGTCCTACAACTGCAAGAACTAAATTTAGCCAACAAGCCAAATGGGAAAGGACACGGATTTTCTCTTAAGAGTCTCCAGAGTGAAAACAGCTCTGCTGTCACACTGCATTTATCCTAGTGAGACCCAGGTTGGACTTTCAGAACTGCGAGATCGGCAAATAAAGTTCTGCTGCTTTACACCTCTGAGCTTGTGATAATGTGTTATGGTAGTAACAGAAAACTAATAAGCTGACTTTTGGTTGCCGTTTATTGTTCCATTTAATATAGCACCAGGTGAGGTTTGAAAGCTAGTTAGGACTTGATGTGACTATGGCATACAACAATAGCAATGGCTTAAATACCTAGTCTTTTTTTGTTTTTAGTTTAAAAATATTTAATAGGTATGTGTACCTTTTTGTGCTTTTCCCCCAGGCTTTTGAGATGTCTATATTGAGACTGTTATATTAGTGAAGTCTTTGTAAAGGGTTTGGATAAGGCAGCCTTTCTTGATAATAAGGCAATGATTAGATGGCACTTCAAACTTCTTCCAGTTTTTTGAAGTGAAGTTGAAATGTGACTAAGCATAGCTTAGGGTTCTTTAAAAAAATTTTTTTTTCTTTTTCTTTTTTTTTAACTTTAAAAATTTTTATTTTAACTTTAGTTTACTTTACATTACTGTATTGGTTTTGCCAAACATTGACACGAATTCACCACGAGTGTACAAGCGTTCCCAAACATGAATCC
>SJYQ01002404.1:1729526-1751260 GCA_006410935.1 Redunca redunca
CAAAGTGAAAAGACAGCCTTCTGAATGGGAGAAAATAATAGCAAATGAAGCAACTGACAAACAACTAATCTCAAAAATATACAAGCAACTCCTGCAGCTCAATTCCAGAAAAATAAATGACCCAATCAAAAAATGGGCCAAAGACCTAAATAGACATTTCTCCAAAGAAGACATACGGATGGCTAACAAACACATGAAAAGATGCTCAACATCACTCATTATCAGAGAAATGCAAATCAAAACCACAATGAGGTACCACTTCACACCAGTTAGAATGGCTGCGATCCAGAAGTAAGCATAGCTTAGGGTTCTTTAAAAAAATTTTTTTTTCTTTTTTTTAATGCTATTCTTTCAAATCATCCCACCTTCACCTTTTCCCACAGAGTGAAAAAGACTGTTCTATACATTTGTGTCTCTTTTGCTGTCTCGCATATAGGGTTATTGTTACCATCTTTCTAAATTCCATATATATGTGTTAGTATACTGTATTGGTGTTTTTCTTTCTGGCTTACTTCACTCTGTATAATAGGCTCCAGTTTCATCCACTTCATTAGAACTGATTCAAATGTATTCTTTTTAAAGGCTGAGTAATATTCCATTGTGTATATGTACCACAGCTTTCTTATCCATTCGTCTGCTGATAGACCTCTAGGTTGCTTCCATGTCCTGGCTACTATAAACAGTGCTGCGATGAACATTGGGGTACACGTGTCTCTTTCAGTCTGGTTTCCTCAGTGGGTATGCCCAGCAGTGGGATTGCTGGGTCATATGGCAGTTCTATTTCCAGTTTTTTAAGGAATCTCCACACTCTTCTCCATAGTGGCTGTACTACTTTGCATTCCCACCAATAGTATAAGAGGGTTCCCTTTTCTCCACACCCTAGGGTTCCTTGCATGTATAGCAGCAACTTCTTCCAACATTTATTATAGTTTACTGAGATCTCCTGAATCTACCTCCCATATCTTTTGTGTTTAATTTTTAACTTGATTTTGGAGCTTTAAAGAAGTTTGAGGGTAGGCAGTCCAGAGCCTCCCACTAAGGTGCTTCTATAGAGACATCAGAAAAGTAGGCAGATTCCAACTTTCTGTTCTGCTCTCACCAGGGTTGGCTGCCCTTCCTCTGACCCAACATGACCTCCAGAGCTCTAGCTGTCACATCTGAATTCTGGGCAGTGGGCTGGAGGGAATGTGAAGGAAAGCTACTTCCGACAACACCTTTCTATACTTGCATACAATGCTCCACTCATCTATCTTTGGTCAAAACTTGGTCATATGATCACATGTAACTCTAAATAAGGGTGAGGCAGACAATATACTCAACTAAAAGAACTGTCATTAAGGAAACAGGAGAGAATGGATTTGGAGAGAGAACCAAGAATATCTTTCTTCATACTTTTTTTTTTGGTGATTAGCAGATGGCTCTCAAAATCCCCCAGCTATGCAAATGACTTTGGCTGGCATGCCATTTCTTCCCTCCACACTGACTACAGTCCTTTCTCTCCTTTTTCTCAGTCCTTCTTCCTAACTTTCATTTGCATGCTGCACTAATTCTATCCAATCTTAAAGGCCCATTTCAAATCTTACCTTCTCTTAAGAATTTTTCCTAAGATTCACTCAGAGGAAAGTTAATTCTCCACCTTCTTTAAACTTACCTAACACTGGGTTTCTATTTACTCCTTGTCACACTTCATGCATGTGAGAGCTACTGCTGTATTTGAGAGTCTCTTGCCTTCTGGAATGCAGGACATCATCTTATTCATAGCTGACAGTCTCAAACACAGCACAAACTCAATACATACATGATACAGCAGAGACTGCTAGCTTGTCCCTCAGGATCATAGTCCTCTTTTCTTGTTAGAAACAGCCACCCTTTCTGGCCCTAAGTGTTAGCTGTGTACATTGCCATATGACTAGACAGTTCAGTACTTTGTCTTCCTTGGGATCATGTGTGACCATATGACTAAGGACCAATGGAATATGAGCTGGAGTGATATTTTTCCAAGTTCTGGGTCATCTATATAAAGATAAATCTACTTGCCTGGATTCTTCCTCCTACCCCTTCTTGTTGGCTGGAAAACAGTACAGCAGCTTCCTTGGAATGAGAAATGGAAGCCACATGTGCAGGAGGGCAGAGCAAGTGGCCAGCCTCTGGCTCAGTGACCTCATGAGGCTGCCTATATGCCCTAGCCTGCTGCCCTACTTTTAAACTGGGAGGGATACACAACCTTGCTCTTCTAAGCCACTATATTTGGTCTTCATGAGAGCAGTGTATCTGTGCCGTAGCTCATTCCCATGAGTAATGGAACTAGGCTCTTTCCCTATGGATATAGTCTGGCTTCCTTTCCAATTGCCTTTTACCAGGAGTGTGACACATAGCCTAAAATAATGAGACCTAAAGTACTGAAAGTACATATGCCATGCCTTAAAAGTACTCTTGCCTGGAAAATCCCATGGACAGAGGAGCCTGGTGGGCTGCAGTCCATGGGGTTGCTGGGAGTCGGACACGACTGAGTGACTTCACTTTCACTTTTCACTTTCATGCATCGGAGAATGAAATGGCACCCCACTCCAGTGTTCTTGCCTGGAGAATCCCAGGGACGGGGGAGCCTGGTGGGCTGCCATCTCTGGGGTCGCACAGAGTTGGACATGACTGAAGCGACTTAGCAGCAGCAGCAGCAGCAAAAGTAGTCAAGGGCACTTGATAAGATGCGAGCCCAGCTCTCTTATTCTGGTCAGCCAGGAGAGCTAACTGAATAGGTTCCAGTCTAGCATTTTATTATTTCTGCTGGAGTTACTCTGGAAAATATCTTTAATCAGAAGTATGTCCAGACTTGCTAAATAATGTTTTGCACTGACTTTCATTGCTGATTCATTATTCTCAAACCCATCATTTTGGAAAATTGTCTTTTGCTGCATAAGTATCGCTTGCCATTTGAAACTTTCTTTACAAAGTCCCAGTTTCTCCCCATACCCTTTTAAGAGCCTATTCAGACAATTCCACTGAGTGTTCATTTTCTAGCTGGCTATTAACAACAAAATGCCTTGTATTCGTATGTTGTTGTAATACTTTTCAAAGTCCTTTCACAATGTAATAGCTTTAATCATCAAGGAAACCTGCTAAGTTATATAGCCTAGGTGGTAGTATTCCTACTCCCTAGATCAATAGTTCTCAACAATGATGTAGTATAAAAACAATATTTACTAATCCATTGTGAACTATGTTGTAATGGAAATCATGTTTTATCAAATAATAAAGTGTCATTCTTTTATGTCATCATATTAATGCAACAGACAGTTTTGAAGGAGTCAGTGTATCCTAGGAATAGTCTTCAGCATGGGGAATCCAGTGGTGAGCAAAATAGACCATATCCCTGTTCCCAAGGATCTGATGGAGAGTTGATGAGTCAAGATGGCTCCTGATCTATTTTTTCTCCTGATGCCAAATATCTAGTACATCAACCAAGTCTCACAGAGTTTACCTCCAAATGATACCTTAAATCCATCCTTCTCTTTCTATATGCAGTCACTACCCAAGTTCAGATCTTCACTATTGAACTTCCCTGGTGGCTCAGTGGTAAAGAATCCACCTGTCAATGCAGGAAACACAGGTTCGATCCCTGGTAAAGGAAGATCTCATATGCTGTGGAGCAACTGACACGGAGCAAATGTGCACCACAACTATTGAGCCTGTGCTCTAGAGCCTGGGAGCTGCAACTACTGAGCCCGCGTGTCCTTGAGCCCATGCTCAACAAGAAAAGCCACCAAAAAAGAAGCCTGTGCACTGCAATGAAGAGTAGTCCCCAGTTGCTGCGACTAGAAAAAAGCCCACAGTGACAAAGATCCAGTACAGCCAAAAATAAGTAAATAAAATTTTAATAAATTAATAAATTAAATGAAAAAAATCTTCACTGTCTTCAGCCCAGAATGGTGATCAGTTCAGTTCAGTAGCTCAGTCGTGTGTGACTCTTTGCGACTCCATGAATCACAGCATGCCAGGCTTCCCAGTCCATCACCAACTCCCGGAGTTTACCCAAACTCATGTCCATCGAGTCGGTGATGCCATCCAGCCATCTCATCCTCTGTCGTCTCCTTCTCCTCCTGCCCCCAATGCCTCCCAGCATCAGGGTCTTTTCCAAAGAGTCAACTCTTTGCATGAGGTGGCCAAAGTATTGGAGTTCCAGCTTCAGCATCAGTCCTTCCAATGAACATCCAGGACTGATCTCCTTTAGGATGGACTGGTTGGACCTCCTTGCAGTCCAAAGGATTCTCAAGAGTCTTCTCCAACACCACAGTTCAAAAACATCAATTCTTTGGCACTCAGCTTTCTTCACAGTCCAACTCTCACATACATGACCACTGGAAAAACCATAGCCTTGACTAGATCGACCTTTGTTGGCAAAGTAATGTCTCTGCTTTTCAATATGCTATCTAGGTTGGTCACAACTTTCCTTCCAAGGAGTAAGAGTCTTTTAATTTCATGGCTGCAGTCACCATCTGCAGTGATTTTGGAGCCCCCCAAAATAAAGTCTGACTGTTTCCACTGTTTCCCCACCTATTTGCCATGAGGTGATGGGACCAGATGCCATGATCTTCATTTTCTGAATGTTGAGCGTTAAGCTAACTTTTTCACTCTCCTCTTTCACTTTCATCAAGAGGCTTTTTAGTTCCTCTTCACTTTCTGCCATAAGGGTGGTGTCATCTGCATATCTGAGGTTATTGATATTTCTCCCGGCAATCTTGACTCCAGCTTGTGTTTCTTCCAGTCCAGCATTTCTCATGATGTACTCTGCATATAAGTTAAATAAACAGAGTGACAATATACAGCCTTGACGTACTCCTTTTCCTATTTGGAACCAGTCTGTTGTTCCATGTCCAGTTCTAACTGTTGCTTCCTGACCTGCATATAGGTTTCTCAAGAGGCAGGTCAGGTGGTCTGGTATTCCCATCTCTTCCAGAGTTTTCCACAGTTGATTGTGATCCACACAGTCAAAGGCTTTGGCATAGTGAATAAAGCAGAAATAGATGTTTTTCTGGAACTCTCTTGCTTTTTCCATGATCCAGCGGATGTTGGCAATTTGATCTCTGGTTCCTCTGCCTTTTCTAAAACTAGCTTGAACATCTGAAAGTTCATGGTTCACGCATTGCTGAAGCCTGGCTTGGAGAATTTTGAGCATTCCTTTACTAGCATGTGAGATGAGTGCAATTGTGCAGTAGTTTGAGCATTCTTTGGCATTGCCTTCCTTAGGATTCAAATGAAAACTGATAGACTCCAAAAAGGTTCTTGCTTCCCTCTTACCATCCCATAATCTTTCCTCCATACAGGGATCTTGAAAAACACAAATTAGATCCTTCCCCCATGCATGCACACACACATAAATCACTTCATCATAGTTTGAATGTCATTCACACCTTTTCCCAGACCTACAAAGTGAAGAATGCCACCTGCCATCTCATACCACTCACCTTCCCCATCCAGCTCTAAGTTCTGGTCATAAGTGTTTTCCCAGAACATGCCAAGCTCACTGGCCCTTTAGGGCATTGTGTTTGGGAGGGAATGCCTTCTCTAGCCTCTTTGCAGAAAGGGCTTCTCCAAATCTCACCTCAATTTCACAGAGACCCTCTCTAATGCCTCTAAAGTAGCATCTTCAGCAATAGATTTTCTCACAGAACTCTATTTCATTCATAGCAATTTTCCAAATTTCAAAAGAGCACTCCTTTATTTTATGATTGTCTGTCTCTCCCATATTGTATTGCAGTTCATAAGTACAAGGAGGATGTTCATTTTGTTCACTATCGTCTCCCTAGCCCTAAGCACACTGCCTCAATATTTGCTAAATGGGTAAACAAGCGAGTGTATTGACAGAGGAATGTTTCTCACTGATGGTAATGATGGGGATCTATGTTATACAGAAATCATCCCCCTTTTTGTTTTGACATCGACATGATATACTGGCCAGTCCATTCCTTTATCTGATTACAAGCCATCCTTTTAAATCTTCATTACAAAATAAGGTTTGAGTTGAATCTCAGATTGGCTATCTCAGTAGCAAAATAATCTTCCTTAAAGTTTCTATTACCCAGACCAAAAAAGAAACTTCTAAATATTATAGAAAATACCCATATTATTCATATCTTTGGGTAAAACCACTGAACACTGGTATGGAGAGAAGATTTGACTCTGGTATCTACCATAGTATCCTGGCTAAGTCATTTTCTGTCTCTGTTCCTCACATTTCTGCATTGGGCTCCTCTCTGTGCTATTGCCAAGATCTTCAGCAAGTCACCTAACCTCCCTCAGCTCTAGGATACATACAGTGGGCTGGACAGTGAGCCTCCCAAAGATAGGCCTACATCACGATTCCTGGAACCCACAAGTGTTTCCTTGTTTAGAAAAAGGTCTTTGCAGATGTTATTCACTTAAGATCTTAAAATGAGAAGATCATACTGGATTATGAAGATGGGCCTTATATCTAAGGACAAGTGTCCTCATAAGAGAAAGGCAGAGGGAGATTTGAGATAGAGAAGGTTATATGACCACAGTGACAGAGGACGGGGTGAAGTGGCCATCCAGTGAGGAATGCCAACAGCCACCAAAAGCTGGAAGAGGTGAATAACTGATTCTTCCCTCGAACCCCTAGAGGAACTGTGGCCCTGCAGGATTTTGGACTTCTGACCTCCAGAACTGTGAAGGGACACATTTTTGTCAAGTTCCTAAGTTTACGGTAATGTGTTCTGGCACCCCTAGGAAATTAACAAAGTATTCATCTCTAAGCCCAGTTGTGACTGATGGTCCCTGGGCCTCTGTAGCCCAGAACCAAGTTTCTAATCTCATCATATCTAGTAACCCCACAAGACCCACTCTAGAAGCTTAAAAATTGATGTGTAATCCAGTGAAAAGAGATATGGGGAACCGTCTAATCCACATCACACCACAGTCTCCTTAAATAGTCAACTTTCACATTCTATCTCCCACGGCAGCTACTTCTCCCTCGTTTCCCTGGGACCTCTCTCCTCCAGCCACCTTCAGTCATATAGCATCTCTTTCCTCTCCTTCATCCTCACTCCCTCTCCAACTCCCTTCAGATGACACAGCAGCAAGTGTTTGAGGAGGGGTCAGTCTTCCCTTATGTGCTATGAAGGTTTCCACTTCCACAAGAGATGTGAAAACATGAATAGTAACAGTAATAAGAAGGGTAATAGTCACCAACACTAACTGGTTGTTTACCGCGTGCAGCCGAAGTGTGAAGTATTTTTCATGTATTGTCTCTTTCAGCCTTCAAAATCAGGACCTCCTAAATGAATTCCCTAGTAAACATATTCTGAAATTCTGGAATTCCAGAAAAACATATACTTCTGCTTCATTGACTATGCTAAAGACTTTGACTGTGTGGATTACAAGACATTGGAAAATTCTTAAAGAGATGGGAATACCAGACCACTTTACCTGCCTCCTGAGAAACCGGTATGCAGGTCAAGAAACAATATTTTGAACCAGTCTTTTGTTCCCTGTTTGGTTCAGACTAGGAGTTTGAATTAGAATACTTCAAGGTTGTATATTGTCACCCTGCTTATTTAACTTAGATGTAGGGTACATCATGTGAAATGCCAGGCTGGATGAAGCACAAGATGGAATCAAGATTGCTGGGAGAAATATCAGTGACCTCAGATATGTAGCTGATACCACCCTAATGACAGAAAGCTAAGAGGAACTAGCCTCTAACAAGCCTCTTGATGAAGGTGAAAGAGGAGAGTGAAAAAGCTGGCTTAAAACTCAACATGGCATAGAGTCCCATCACTTCATGGTAAAGAGATAGGGAAAAAATAGAAACAAAAAAAGTTTATTTTCTTGGGCTCCAAAAGCACTGTGGATGGTACTGCAGCCATGAAATTAAAAGATATTTGCTCCTTGGAAGAAAAGCTATGACAAACCTAGACAGTGCATTAAAATGTGGAGACATCACTTTGCCAACAAAGGTTCATATAGTCAAATCTATAGTTTTTCTAGTAGTCATGTACAGATGTGAGAGTTGGACCATAAAGAAGGTTGAGCAACAAAGAATTGATGCTTTCAGCTGTTTACATATACACAGCGGAATATTACTCATCTATTAAAAAGAATGCATTTGAATCAGTTCTAATGAGGTGGATGAAACTGGAGCCTATTATAGTGAAGTACATCAGAAAGACAAACACCAATACAGTATATTAATGCATATAAATGGAATTTAGAAAGATGGTAATGATGACACCATATGTGAGGCAGCGAAAGAGACACAGATGTCAAGAACAGACTTTTGGACTCTGTGAGAGAAGGCGAGGGTGGGATGATTGAGAGAATAGCACTGAAACATATTTATTATCATATGTGAAACAGATCGCCAGTCCAGGTTTGATGCATGAGACAGGGTGCTCAGGGCTGGTGCACTGGGATGATCCTGAGGGATGGGATGGGGAGGGAGGTGCGAGGGGGGTTCAGGATGGGGAACACATGTATACCCATGGCTGATTCATGTCAATGTATGGCAAAAGTCGCTACAATACTGTAAAGTAATTAGCCTCCAGTTAAAATAAACAAATTAATTAAAAAAAAAAAGAATTGATATTTCAAACTGTGATGCTGGAAAAGACTCTTGAGGGTCCCTTGGACAGCAAGGAGATCAAACCAGTCAATCCTAAAGACAATCAACCCTGAATATTAATTGGAAGGACTGATGCTGAAGCTCCAATGCTTTAGCCACCTATGTAAAGAGCCAACTCACTGGAAAAGACCCTGAAGCTGGGAAAGGTTGAGGGCAGGAGGAGAGGTGGGTGACAGAGGATCAGATAGTTGGATGGCACCACTGACTCAGTGGATATGAGTCTGAGCAAACTCTGGGAGAGAGTGAAGGACAGGGAAACCTCCCGTGTTGCCATTCATGGGTCGCAGTGACACGACTTAACTGAACAACGGTGAGTAAACATATTTGGACTTCTGGTGGCTCAGTCAGTAAAGGACCTGTCTACAACTCAGGAGACCGTATTCAAGGCCCACTACTGTACCTGCGGGTTACCTAAGTTGTCTTGCTTCATGTATACACATGCCCTTCCGAATGATATAATTCCTCCAAAAGGACCTTTGATTATGACTGGCAGACTGCAGAGGAAATTACATTTTTATATTCACTGGACATTAAGGATCTCCTTGTCCTCTGACAGGTTGTCTGTTGTAGACCCTCATAGGAAGTAAAGACCATGAGCATGAACACTTCAGCCGGGCACCACCGCCTGCAGCTGGGGGACCAGAAGAGCGTCCAGACGGAGTAGGAGAAAAGGGAGGAAAGGAGCTCTTTCTAAGCCAGCTGTCTAGTGTACTAAAAGTTGAGTGCCATTTACTCCGGGAGCATCGGGATTTCATTTCACCTGGGGATTAAACAAACCATTCTAGGTTGGCACCTGGAGGGGAGGGAGGGGGCAGAAAGAAATCTAAAGAAAACTGTCGTGGGGGACCTGCCCCAGCTGCAAGGGGCACCTAAGGGTAGGGAGCAGAACTCACCCTGAGTCTCCAGTGTGTGTCAGACTCATTAAACACGTATGGCTTCCGGGCCCCTGGAGGCCCAGGAACCAGGACCCTGGAGGCCAGGGCTGGGAAGGCATCATCTGCCGTGCCTTCTTTTCGACTGGCTTGTCTGCTGCAGCAGCTGGGCTCACACATTACTCCACATGGCTCCCTGGGTCAGGCCTGCAAATGCACCTGATGCCCTGGGGGTTTCCCTTAGGTACGTGCATCCTGAATTACTCTCACTTTTTGCATCAATACCAGCTCCCTTTTGCTCTGATAGCAACTTTCTCAGTCTCTCCCCACCTGTGTCCCTCTGTTCCCCTGAGACTGCCAGCTTTGCTAAAATGAGTTTTCCCTATGGTACTTTTTCAGTCCCTCTCTGCTTGAACTTAATATATCCTATCTTAGAATTTTTGGTATCTGACTGTGCCTCCAGGCTAAGTTCCTTGAAAGCACAAATTATATTTCACATATTCCATGTCCCCCAAGTCCTCAACACCTGGCCTTGCACAGAATAGATACCCAAGTTGTTTAATGATGAGCTCTCCATTTGGTATGTAATCTGGTGACAGGGATGTGATTGGTTCTGGGAGAACAAGCTCAGAGGGGACAAGTTAGTTGTGGACAAGCTGACTTTCAGTGAGAAGGCTAAGAAAATACACACACGGAACACTGGCGTGATGCTAAATAACAATGCAAGAAAAAAAACATATATAGTGACTGTGAATAGTTGATGGGATCAGGGAGCTCAGACAGGTGGGTAAGGGCAGGTTTCTCAGAGGAGGTGACATTTAAATTGAGATGTGAGTGTGTGAAGGAGCCAGTCAGGTGAAGAGATGGCAGGCAGGGAGCATTCTGGGCTGAGAGTACTCAGAAGTTCAAAGGGTGGGAAAGAGTCTGATATATTCAGAGAATTGAGAGGCGGCTACTATGGCTGAGTCTCAGCTGGTAACGGTGGAGAGTGGGATGAAGTATGAACTGGGTTGAAGGGTTTCCCTAAAATTCAGGTCCTCCCAGCACCCCAGATGTGGCCTTACTTGGAAACAGGGTCTTTGCAGATGTAATTGGTTACGATGAAGTTGCATGAGTACTAGAGAAGACTCTTGAGAGTTCCTTGGAAACAAGGAGAACAAATCAGCCAATCCTAAAGGAAATAAACCCTGAATATGCATTAGAAGGGTTGATGCTGAAACTCTAATACTTTGGCCACATGATGCAAAGAGCTGACTCACTAGAAAAGACCCTGATGCTTAGGAAAGATTGAGGGAGGGAGGAGAAGGGGGCAACAGAGGATGAGATGGTTGGATGGCATCACTGACTCAATGGACATGAATCTGAGCAAATTCCAGGAGATAGTAAAGGACAGGGAAGCCTGGTGTGCTGCAGTTTATGAGGTTGCAAAGAGTCAGACATAACTTTAGTGAGTGATCAACAATATCACAAGTAAGATGGGCCCTATTCCAGTGGGTGTTATCCTTGAAGAAAAGGAAACAGTCAGACTGAGAGACACACAGAGAAGAGGGTCACATGAAGATGAAGGCAGAGTGTATAGTCCTGCATCTAGAAGGTAAGGAATGTTTGGGACCACTGGCCATCACTGGAAGCTCGAGAAGAAGCAAGGAAGGATATTTCCCAAGACCTTAACACCTTGATTTTGGGCAACTAGGCTCTAGAACCATGAAAGAATAAGTTCCTATAGGTGAAGGCCACCAAAACTGGGAATTTGCCATGGTAAACCTAGGAAATTAATACAGGAGGTAAGGGACAGTCTACATTTTATTAGTGAAATGGAGATTCATCAAAGAATGTTAAACAGTAATAAGAACTGATTTTTTTTTCAGATTTGTGTTTTATAAAGGTACATCAAATGAATGAGGAAAGTCCTCATGCTCAGAACAATTTCCTTAAAGCTGAGATGCCCAAGCACCAATAAAGTAGCTGCCCACTGACCATGCATGATGGGGCACTCTGGGAGATGAGTCATCTGTTTAACCATCTCCACCATTAGCCACTTGAGGTTTCTAAACATTTCCCCTCTATTTTAAAGCAAACTGGGGTCTACTTCTACGTTCTGGATTATCTCCTTTTCTCTCCGGACACGTGGTGACAACATGTGCTGTCCTTGCCCCTCCTCCTTCCAACCCCCTTCAGATCTAATGGAAAACATCACACATTTCAAAGTCACTGTTAATTAAAACTGATGTTTGCTTTGCTGACATTGCTGTAAAAAGTGCTTATTTAAGGGATGAAGGGTTCTTCTAATTCTGAACACGACTTTCAGTATGTGCCTAAAAATCAATGCATGGCTGGATTCAGGTGCCCAATTACAGTTTGAATTAAGCAATTCATGAGTGCTGGCTGTCTGATGCTTGTGGAAAAACACATACATTGGGGATGAGAATGGTCAAATGGGAAAATAGGGCATAAACCAGAAAGTTCTGGAGTTCACAGCTTTTTGCAACCTGATAGGATTTGGAGTTCTCAGTTTCTTAGCACCTGGGAGAAAATAATTTTCTTTTTCCCTTACAACTAATGGTGAAAAGTGAACATGTTAGTTGCTCAGTCTTTTCGACCCCTTGGACTATAGCCCATCAGGCTCCTCTGTCCATGGAATTCTCCAAGCAAGAATACTAGAGTAGGTAGCCATTCCCTTCTTCAGGGGATCTTCCTGACTCAGGAATTAGACCCATATCTTCTGCATTGCAGGCTGATTCTTTTCAGGGTTCACCCATAATTCTCCTCCATTCAAGATGCAAAGCTTACTGATTAGGAATTTGAACCTCACTCCTTGCCAGCTGGAATAAAGCCTTTTGAGTGGGAAGACTAAATGTGTGCCAGTTATTGAACCAAAGACTGTATATCCACTATCTCATTTAAGAAGGAAATCATACACCAGTGATAAGGATAAAAATGACGATAACTGTCATTTATTGAGTGTCAAAAATCTTGGTTGGTACTGCATGTACATTATTTCTTATAGTCCTGTCATTGTAGGGTAGTGGTTGGGAGTATGAACTTGGAGCCCAACACCCTGGATTGACATACTGACTTGCAACTCAGTAGCTAAGTGAGTTAACTGCTTCATCTTTCTAGGCCTCAGTTTTCTTGTTTTGTAAACAAATGGAAATAATAAAACTGTGTATTTTATGAGGACTAAATGGATTCCTGTAATATAGTCTGGCCTATTACAATAATGGTCATTAAAAAGATAATAGTAACAACGGTATAGCATTTGCTATATGCCAAGCATACTTCTACACATGGATATTATTATTCCTATTTCATATATGAGAAAATTAAAAAGTAGAGAGGTTAATAAACTTGCCCTTTATCACATGGCTAAGACATGGTAGAGCTGGGATTTGATCCACGGTTAGCACTGTGATCTAGAGTTCTCATTACTCTTGGTTTGCACAAGTACATGCCAGATAAATATTTGTGGGCTGATAAATTATAGGCAGTATATTCCTTCCAGAGGAGACTCTTGGATCTCACTTAGTAACCTCCATTTAGGTTTCCCTGGTAGCTCAGAGGGTAAAGAATTTGCCTGAAATACAGGAGACCCATGAGTTGGGAAGATCCCCTGGAGAAGGGAATGGCTACCCACTCCTGTATTCTTGCCTGGAGAATCCCATAAACAGAGGAACCTGGTGGGTTACAGTCCATGGGTTCGCAAAGAGTTGGACACGACTGAAATGGCTTAGCCCACATATTTAATTACGTTCCTAATACAACTGGCTTCTTTTTTCCCTCCACTGTGTTCTGTAGAGAGAGGCCTTTCCCCTTTGAATCTCAGTAGTTCTTCAGTCTGAGCAGAAAATACTTCCCAGATAATATTTGGGAATGATGACATCAGTTTAAGAAATACTTTTAAAACATTCATATTTCCAGGCTCAGGTAAAGCCTTTCCTCTTTCAGGAATCTTCAAAACTTTCCTGTCATCTGGAGGGCCCTCTGCGACAAGGCCCTCGGAGCCCAGGCTTTTCCTTTGCCTCTTATTAAATAACTTTGTGATGTAGTTTGAAGACTTTTGGTTCCACTTTCACAGTGTAAAGCCATGGTCAGCCCTAGGTCAGAATGTCCCAGAGTTACTTCCAGGAATCCTTGGGGGAGTTTCACAGGAACTTGTGCAATTCTGGCCCCCTCCTCCTTGAATTCTGGGGCCCAGGAATCCCCTGAGATGTATTTAACCACCACCCCAACCCCAGGATCCTCTTTGTGAACACATTCCCTGCCCAGGGAACTTCCTAAGCACAAACCCCACCAGGAACTAACATGGTGCTATTTCCTCTATAGAAATGCAACTCGTCACTTCCCTGTCTCTCTGGTCCTGCAGTTACCCTGCTTATACCTCATCTCACAAAGCCCTTCATGTTAACAGCCAGTGCTTAACACCATTGCTTGTAACACCTTCCCCATCAGTCTCAGACTGTAACTAGGCTCAGACACAGGGGTATACTTGATCTTTTCTATTGTAGCTATTATTAATGGTGAATACACATTATTTTGTGACATTTCTGCCTAATGTCTGTCTATGGTAAACTATGGGAGAATGAATGGAACAAGCTTTGCTCACCACCTCACACTCAGGGTAGCACAGTCTTGAATATAATTGTGATCAATAAATATGAATTGAGTGAATATGACTGTTCTGTTCTCCTGAACCCTTGTTTTTCCAAACCAAGGATCCAGACAAAGAAGACAGAGGATCTAATGCAAATCAATGTCTAGAAAGAGCCCACACATTCACATTGTTCACATTCTGGCCCCTGGAATAATGCATACTCCAAGTTTACAAGGTGATCAGATAGAATCCAAATCTGGATTCAAACTGCAGGTCTTGAATTTAGAAGATATGTAGCCCCCGGGGTCCTTCCAAATAGATTAGAAGCTTTGGATCTGGGGGCAATGCTTCTTTCATCTCAGCACCTTCCACTTTATTTGGCACAATGCCTAATATAAGAAATTGGGCCAAGAAATACTTGTGGGATAGAGCTAAGCATGATTTTCAAGACAAACATCTGCTAGCTTGTTACAGATCTGCTGCTGTTCCCCAGCCCTGTGTGTGGAGGTGGAGGCCTGGCAGGGATTTCTGCAACAACTTTTTCCTTCAGTTCACCTCTCTGGACATGATTCATACCACTGTACATCAGGTGCTAAGAAACTATTTCCTAAAAGTATAGGTGGGCCTTAGAAAGCTGAAAATAAGCTGAGGAAGCTAAGTGCCTCATGACTGCTTCCTTCCACAGGAGACAAGGGGATGAGCCAAATGCTTCCTGATTTGCCTCAATTTGCAAAGACAGAACAAAAATATCTCTCCCAGTGATGCAGGACTTTTTCTTTAGGCACAGTCAGGCCATGAACTCTTGGCTGTGCCTTTAAGTGAAGTCAGGAGTATGCCAAACCCACAGCCATGGTCCGTTTGCAAGTCAGATGTCAAGTACTAGTTCTCAACTGGGGGCAGTTTTGTCCTAGAAGACATCTGCCAATGTCCAGAGACATCTTTGGTTGTCACGGCTGAAGATTTTAACTGGTATCTAAATGAAAAGATATCAATAAAATATCTTTTTACACTATCCCTGAGATAGTGCTAAACATTTACAATGGATGCAAAGGACAATCCCTCATAAGAAAGAATTATTTGGCTCACAAAATCACTAGTGCCGAGAATCCTTGGCATAGATAAAACACAGAGCTAGTGACACACTGAATTGACACAGAGGCCGCTGCTGTACTGGAGTCCTTCCCCTCTCTTCCTGCTTTTCGTCAGCTGCTCAGGCAACATCATCTCTACTCTCCCAGCTGCAGCCTTCTGTATGTGGCGTTTGCACATTAGGGGGCAGCGTGAGTTTAGACTTTCAGCCTCTGTTGTGGCAGGAGCCAGAGTCCCAGTAGATGGTAAACTATGGGGGAATGAATTGAACATGCATTGCTCACCACCTCACACCCAGGGTAGCACAGTCTTGTGAGAGGGGGATGCTTTTGTCTGGTGTCTCACCTTTTCCCTGCTGAGCTCATAGGAGTGAAATCTGTCTCTTTCCAGTTCAACAATTCTGCATCCTTCACCCCATTCCAGAAAAAGGAAGGAGGGGAAACAACTAGGGCTCAACATTTTAAAGTGTGCTCTGCACTTGCTTAGATGGAAGGAACTAGTTTTAGCTGACGTCACTCTTCGGCACCTGCTCCCTGAGCAGGGTTTTTCTTTGATGATTTCCCAGTGACACCGGCCTGCTCTAAAGGCTTCTGCTGGTTCACCTGGGTTGCTGGGTTTGAATCCTGATGACTTGGGTTTGACTAGCTGTGTAACTTTAGACCTCTGAACCTCAGGTATTCCTTTTATGTAAAAGGAGAATGCTGTGACCAATCATTTTAGTTGTGCTACATGGATTAAAAAAAAAAAATCCATCTGCCATGGACCACTCCATTAACACAGTGATGAAGATTACCATATGCTAACACTGTGCTAAGTGTTTTACACACTATCTTATTTAATTATCACCATAATCTATTTTTGATTTCCTTGCAGTCCAAAGGACTCTCAAGCGTCTTCTCCAACACCACAGTTCAAAAACATCAATTCTTCCTTGCTCAGCTTTCTTTATAGTCCAATTCTCACATTCATACATGACTACTGGAAAAACCATAGCTTTGACTAGACAGACTTTGTTGGCAAAGTAAAGTCTGCTTTTTAATATGCTGTCTAGTTTGGTCATAGCTTTTCTTCCAAGGAGATCAAACCAGTCAATCTTAAAGGAAATCAGTCCTGAATATTCACTGGAAGGGTTGAAGCTGAAACTCCAATACTTTGGCCACCTGATTCGAAGACCTGATTCATTGGAAAACACTCTGATTTTGCAAAAGATTGAAGGCAGGAGAAGGGGATGACAGAGGATGAGACGGTTTAATGGTACTACAGACTCATTGGACATGAGTTTGAGTGAGCTCTGGGAGTTGGTGATAGACAGGGAGGCCTGGGTACTGCAATTCCTGGGGTCACAGAGTCGGACGCGAGTGAACGACTGAACTGAATTGAAACTGAGCGACATAAAGAGAGAACTTGCTCAAGATCAGGCAGCCTATAGTGGAATCATTCAAACCTGGTAGTTTACACTGAGCTCTGCCTTACTGATAAAGAGAAAGAACTCTGAATAAAGTGAGGTACTCTGTAAATCCCAGAATTTCCCCTCTGCACTTTGTATTTGTTCTTTATACGTTTCACTAATATGTAATCTTGTGTGCTACAGATTGTCCCAGAGAAAGCCACACTGAGGTTTCTCCAGCACTGTCCCTGCAGGATTCATGGGGAGGTAGAGATCAAATTTCTAACATAGTCCCTGAACCAGCCCACTCTTCTCTGATGGCCTCCTGAGTGCCAGTGCTCAGATTCACAACAAAAAGAACACCCAATGTCCTACACCCATGACCATGCATAGAGACAATTAAATCTGTTGGGCTAAATAGCTACTTCTATGAATGATGAAGTTACACGAGTTCTTCATCTCTTCAGGGAAACCTTTTTTCTCTGGTCAAAGTCCCCTTGGGAGGGAAGTTTGGGGGAGAATGGATACATGTGTGTGTATGACAGAGTCCTTTGCCTGTCTGCCTGAACCTATCACAGCATTGTTAATCGGCTATACTCCAATATAAAATAAAAAGTTAGATGAAAAAGTCCCCTTCATATGGTCTCACAGCAGCATGTACCTCCTGACTCTGTAATGTCCAGTCTGCATTATGTGTGTGATGAGAATGTGAACCACGTTGAACAGCCTTTGCTGATAATTTTTGACTGGTGTTTACCACAGTGTTGTATATACCATTCCAGAAATAAGTCAAGTGAGTAAACTGGAGTTTATGGAACAGGCTAGGCCTGGAAGCACCATCTTACCATGCATTCTGCCTGTATTATCTTATCGTGTGGGATTCATTGGTGCTAATGTTTTGCAGATAAAGAAACAGGCTTAAGAGTTCACCTTCACACAGCTAGTAAGTGTGGAGTCAGGATACTAACCCAGACTCATCTGGACCCAAAGCCCCATGTTCCCTTAGTATTAGATTAGAATTTGAAAACTAGATATTTACAAATTTGCAGTCATGTGGGAGAAGATGTTACAATCAGCAGTAAAGCATGTGTCAGTCAGCTTGGGTTCAAATCTTGGATCCATCACCCTTCAAATAAAAGGAGTTTGATCTTTAGTCCTTTAACCCTTCTGTATCTGAGTTTATTTATATGTAAAACAGATAAAATAATAGTATCTCATTGGTGTTATTGTGAGGGTTAATTGCATTATTTGTAAAGTATTTAGAGCTTGGCATATCATATGTGGCCACATATCCACTTTTATTCTCTTTCTATGAAGAAAGATGGCTTTATCTTCGTCTATGAATATAAATGGCTTTACAGAACATTTACCACTGCTTCTATATTATATTTAGGATTCTGCACGTAAGTATCCCAATTTGACAAGAAATGTTGAAATTTAAATGCTACTGATGAAAATCTCTTAACAGTAATTAATATGAATGTGCATTTTCTACATGGCAGCACCTCCACAAATTCATTCAAACAATCACTGGTATTTAGCAGGATCTTATTGATTTGAGCTGTCTTGCTAAGTGTATCTCTAAGAAACCATTAGATCATCACTGAGGTTTTAAGTTGCCTGCTCACTTTAGAAGTCAAACCAAAGCTGCCTGCAAGGCTGCTGAGTTGAAGATTGGCAAGCACACAGGGGTATTTCTGGGTGACTACGCTAACTCTACCCAGTTTGCGTAGTCACCCAGAAATACTAACTAACCCACCTAAAGGCCACCTGGAACTAACCAACATTTTTCAGAGCCAGAAACCTGTCTTGCTGCCTGCAAAGACTCTGGCAAAGTCAAGCATAGGGTGCATTTGTGTAGGGCTTGCCAGAGCCCCAAGGGCCTCAGATGATTTCTCTGGGTCCCTGGAGCTTGTAGCTGTGTGTGTGAGCAGATGCCCCTAGTTTGAGATGGTGTGGGCGGGGCGGAGAGGGCGCGGTTCTGTGGGAAGATAGTTGCAAGTCCAATGACACTCTCCTGACACAGACCAGAGTCAACTGCCTTTGGTGTCAGTAAGGACTGGATCTGAAAGCAAGCTACCAGAGTTTTGAAGGGCAACCTGGCACTGCCATCTTTCCTTAACAACAAAATGCATATACCCACACACAATTATCCCCTAGAGCAGAGATAACATTCAAGAGACAGAGATGCTAGCTGAGAGCAGAGGTTTCCTTTCATTGTTGTCTTTTTCTCTGAGCATCTTCTAAGAGATCTTGGGAAGCTGATCTTTATCCTCTAAGGAAGATGGAGATAACAGCAGCAATTAGCATTGATTGGTTTCTTACCATGTGCTAGACATTTGACAAACATCATTTAATCTACTCAACTCTGTCTTCTTGAGTGCTATTTTTATTTCCATTTTCCAGTTGAAGAAACTGAGGCGACACAGAGTTAGAGTAACTGGTCCAAGATCGCTTAGCTGCAAGTGGTAGGGTCCAGATTTGAAAACAGCCTGTCTTAACCAATATCTATAGTGGCTTCCAGAATTCATCATCATTTTCATAGCTATTTATGGCAGCAGAGTAGTCTTTCAGTCTCCACATAGTACAGTAAATCCCCTACATATGATGGAATTTACTCCAAGAGTGTGCTTGTAAGTGCAATTTGTTTATAAGTCTAACAAAGTTAGCCCAGGTATGCAACTAACACAATCAGCCATATAGTACTGTAATAGGTATTTTTCACACAAATAATACAAACACACACACAAAATAAAGAAACCATTTTTAGTCTTACAATGCACTACCTTGAAAAGTACAAGTATAGTATGACAGTTGGCACACAGGGGCTGGTATTGAGTGAACAGGTAAGAAGAGTTACCGACTGGAGGAGGGACAGGAGGCAGGAGATGGTAGAGCTGAAGGATTGTCACAATAGGAGACGGAAAGCAAGCTGCAGTTTCACTCGTGCCTGATACATGTTGGCATCTTTTAAAGTTTGAAACTCCAAGGTTTGTGTGTAGGGGACTTACCGTAAAGGGAAACTTTCCTTACTTCAAGTGGGAAGTAGAGCACAAGTGAGATTAGCTCCATTTTCAGGGACTTCAGAAAACAGACAAATGAGGAAAAATATAAGGAGATGAGAGTTCAATTCGGTCAAAGAGAAAATTTAACAACAAATGAGAACCACAGAAGAAAATTATACATACACCTGTTATGAAAGAATAGTCCTCTAGTTACCGATATGGAAGCTATGAGAGAAAAAAAAATACCTGGCAGGAGGGTGTATAATTGCTCTAATTATGTTACAAAAATAAAATATTCATGTATGTTTATTAACACATAGACTTTGCTGGTAGTAGTGATTGCTTCTATAAGGGAAACTTCTGAAGGGAGCAGGGGAGGAGGGAGATGTAATTTTCACTGTAAACATTTTTTTAATCTTTTTAACCTTTGTGCCGTGTGTTTGTATTACCTAGTTGAACTTTTAAGCTAGAGCTAAGAAAGAGAATGGACTGTACTTTGAGGTGGACAAGGAATATTCAAATAGGCACTAAAGATACCAGAGCTGGTATAAAGATACTTCAGAGGGCAGATTGGGGCTTGGAGGTATTCTAATGACTTTCAATTATACTATACTCTTGTCTGGAGAAGGCAATGGCACCCCACTCCAGTACTCTTGCCTGGCAAATCCCATGGACGGAGGAGCCTGAAAGGCTGCAGTCCATGGGGTTGCTAGGAGTCAGACATGACTGAGCGACTTCACTTTCATTTTTCACTTTGATGAATTGGAGAAGGAAATGGCAACCCACTCCAGTGTTCTTGCCTGGAGAATCCCAGGGACAGGGGAGCCTGGTGGGCTGCCGTCTCTGGGGTCGCACAGAGTTGGACACGACTGAAGCGACTTAGCAGCAGCAGCATACTCTTGTCCCTGGAAGTGGTACTTTCCCCATACTCCCTATGGGGAAAATACCTTGAGGATGGCATGTTATCTCTGTCTGAGGGTGGTCAGGGGATCCTATAGGGTGTCCATGACCTTGGAAACCCCCAGATAGATGAGGACAAATTTGACTTGGAGTGTTCTATTTTGGGTCATCATTTATCCTTCAAAAGGCTAAGGCCCCTATCGTCAATTCCTGCCACTGCCTCCACAATCCTATTTCCGTTTAATACGTTGTAAATAAGCTTTTCTCTACCTTAGCTGGTTGGGCTACATTGCTCTCTCTCACTGGGATGTCCTGCCCCAAACTCTCAGCAAGTTTGCATCCTTCTTTTCCTTCCGATGTCAGCTTAACTAAGACATTTTCTGGAAGATTTTCCTTGAGCATTTATCCAGGCAAGATTCTCCACTGTTCTCCAATACATTTCCTCCTTTATTATCTTTCAATCAATGTGTATTAGTTTGTCACAGCTGCTGTGACAGTACCTGAGTGGCTGAAACAGTACAAATGCACTGTCTCACAGTTCTAGAGGCTAGAAGTCCAAGACCAAGGTGCTGGCAGGGTAAGTTCTTGCTGAGGGCTGTGTTCCCTGCCTCTGTCCTAGTTTCTGGTGGTGTGCTGACAGTCCTTGGAGTTCTATGGCTTGTAGAAGCATCACACCGTCAGTTCTATTTCCATACTAACATGTATTATAATTCTACCTGTATGCCTCTGTATCCAAGTCTCCCCTTTTTATCAGGACATCAGTCACACTGGATTAGGGCCCACCCTAACAACTTTATCTTAGCTAATTAGCAATGATGAAGTAGCAATGATGCTACTTCTGAATGAGGTTATATTGTGAGGGACTGGGAGTTAGGACTTAAACACATGAATTTGGTTGACACGATTCAATCCATAATAAAATATATTCAACTTGATTTATTTGTTTACCTGTTTATTGTTTCGTACTCCTCCACTGGACTGTGAGCATCGTGGGGGCAGAGATGACATCTCCTTCCCTTCTGCAAGCTGGGTATTCATGGAAGTGCTTTGCACACAGTACAATTGGATTTCATTTCTGTTAGCTTGTCTCTTATTGTTGCTAATTTGTACATTTTTGTACAATTATTTGTACATTATTATGGACAAATTATGTACAATTATTATGTACTATTTGTACATATTTGTACAATTGCACATTTTGTACAATTATTAAATTAAATATAAATGTACTATTATGTACAATTAGTATGTA
>SJYQ01002404.1:1755344-1798325 GCA_006410935.1 Redunca redunca
TATATATATATTTTTTTTTCAGTCCCTTCTATTATTTTTTTAATCTTATTATAACCTTTGCCTTCTATCATCTGAAGTTCTTGTTGTCTAATTCTGATATTTGTTATGTTAATAAACTTTATTCTTGACAAATTGTTTTCACATTTTTTAAGCTTTAACATTTCAAACACAGAAGAATGTTTCCTTTGAAAATTTTTCAGATTTATATCTAATGTAAGTTCATCTTATTCAAGTTCATTTTTCAAGGTTCATTATTTTCCTGTATAGTCATATTTTTCTAGAAATATTTGTTGAAAAGACAGTTTTTTTGTTGCTGTTGAATTACCTTGGCTTTCAAATAACAATTGACCATCTATTCTGTTTTATTGGTCTGTATGTTCACATGTATGTCAATACTACACTATCTTGATCACAACAATTTTACAGTAATTCTTGAAATCAGATTGTACATGTTCTCCAACTTTATTATTAATTTTAAAAGTTTCTTTGCCTATGTTAGATCTTTGCATTTTGATACAATTTTTGACATCACGTTTTAAATTTCTATAATAAAGCCTGATTGGATTTTCATTGAGATTGTTTGGAACACACACACAAATTTCAATAGAATTGACATCTTAACAACACTGAGTCTTCCAATTAATGACTTTAACATGTCTTTCTATTTATTTAGAGTTTAAAAAATTCTCTCAGCAGAGATTTTAGGCAACATTTTGTTTAGTGGGTTTTTCTGACCTTTGTAAACAGTATTTTAAATTTTATTTCTAATCATTTTCCCAATTTTTAAAAATATAAATGAGTTTTCTACACTTATCTATGACATTCCTAAATTTACTTATAGTAATTTTTTTGAAGAATTTTCAGTACATGATCCTCTTTTCTTTGCTTAATAATTTATCTTTATTTCTTTCTAGGTAATGTATCTTTTTTCTTATGCTTTTAAAGATTTTCCTTTATATCATAGGTTCTTAGAGATTTAATTTTGATGTGTTGTAGTGTGGTTTTCCTTATATGTTCTCCATAGAGTTCATTGAGTTAACTGGATTTTTAGCTTTATAGTTTTCATCAACTAAAAAAACTCCAAAACGTTCTTTTGCAAGTTCCCCCTTCAAGAACTTTAAGTATACATGGTTAGTTGACTCATTACTATCTCACAGGTCACAGAATCTTTCTTTTTTCCTTCCATTATTTTCTCTTTGCTTTATAGTTTGAATAATTTTACTCTTTTGACTTTAGTTTCATAATCATTTCTTCAGCATAAAATTGGCTGTTACTCCCACCTAGTGCATATTTTATTTAAATATAATGTACTTTCAGTTATAAAATTATGTTTCTTCTCTATATTTTTTATTTCTCTCCTCACTATGTTCAAATTTCCTTTAGATCACTGAGGATATTTATGGCAGCTATTTTAAGGACCTTGCCTACCAATACCATGATCTCTTGTCATTTCTGGATCTGTTTCTATAGAATGATTTTTCTCCTGGAAATGGTCCTGTTATCGTGCTTAATTTTAACTCTTAGAATTGACTGAATGCTCAACATTGTGAATATCATACATTGTTGGATATCTGGATTATTTGTCTCCTTTTAAAGAGTGTTGGACTTTGTTCTAACAGTCAGCTAATTAGTTGCAGGTCACATTACTTTTCTGGACTGTATTTTAAAAATTCTTTATAGGCTAAAGCAACTTTTACTCTAGTGCTAAGTTATTCTACCCACTAAAGGGTGTAGGGTGTGGTCTCATGGGGTTGCTACTGAGTACATTCAGGGTTTAATGCTTACTCTCCTCTAAGTTTTCAGAACAGCATTATTTCCCAGCCTTGTATGAGCTCTGAATGGGCCAGCTTCTGATGCCCAAGTTTTCCTTTGGTTGGTCTCATGTAGTTTCATCCCACACATGTGCACTTCGATATTTAGCAACACGCTGGTGGGCTATAGTCCGTGGGTTGGCAAGAGAGTCGGACACTACTGAGCACACATGCACACCCACATGCGACACAATCAGAGGGACCCCTGTGAGACCTTCTGGAATGCTTTCTCTGTAGTTTCCTCTTCTCTGGTGCGCTAGCCCACAAATTCCTTTCGCCTTAGCCTTCCTGAACCCTTATTTCAGTCTACTCCAATCACTGAGTCTGTTGAGTTCTGCTTGGGTTTTTGTCTCCCTTCTCTGTGGTCTAGGAAATGCCTACACGCAGAAGTTAGAGGAATCAAAAGTTTACCTCATTTTCTTCCCTTCTATTAGGGACCATAGGCCTACACTACTTTGTGTTCACTGTTTGAAAAGAACTGTTTTGTGTATTTTGCCCAATCTTCTGAGCTTTCATGGAGAGAGGCAAGTCTAGTTTGGCTCCTCCGGTATGATCAGAAGCAGAAGATCCCAAGACCATTTGCGTATGTGCATGTTACAGCTTCCTATTTCCTGGACCAAGCAGATGGTATAAAAACCAAATTCCAGGGACTTCCCTGGTGGTTTGGTGGTTAAGAGTTTGCCTTGTAATGCAAGGAACACAGGTTTGATCCCTGGTCAGAGAACTAAGGTCCCACATGCTGCAGGGTAACTCAGTCCATGCCAACTACTGAGCTTGTGGGCCACAACTAAAGAGAAGCCCAGGGGGCTGCACCAACAATAAAAAACCCACATGCCACAACTAGGATCCCGAATGCCACAACTAAGACCCAGTGCAGCCAAATAAAGTTCTAAAAGGAACTGAACTCCAAACACAAGTGAACACAGATCATTATGAATTTTCAGAGTTTTTTTTTTTTTAATATACTTTTCCTTGAGCTTAGGACATTGTATAATACGTAAACTTCCAGTGTCCCTTTTTTGATGGGCAGACTTTTTCCCTTCAATTCTAGCCTTTCACTGAAGTTAGAGTCTTTTGAAATTATTGGTTTTATATCAGTCAGTCAGTTCAGTTGCTCAGTCGTGTCTGACTCTTTGCAACCCCATGGTTTTATAGAGAGAGCTTAATTCAAAATTCCTCAGATAGTTGAGACTCAAGATGTTGGTTTCTGTACACTAAAAATCAAGTTTTTATGTTAGAGATTTATGTTTTATGTTAGTCAAGAGACTACCAGCTGCATCCCATTCCTCAAACTCACTTCAGGCACTCAGACTAATACCCAGGCTTTCTCTTCTTTGGTCACATTTTTGGTTTTGACCCTTTAGGATTTTCCTTACTTTCCTGGGTGCTTAGCTAGCACTAAAAGGGTGTTTGTAATATTTTCACTTCTAGGTGACTTTCAGAGTATGTAGTTACATTGTCTACAAAATTTTTAGGTTATTGGCCATCATGTCAGAAAACAAACTTTATGTTAAACAATTTCTCATGAAATTATAGAGCTATTCATTCGTATTTTTAATGGCTTTTAAATGTTCTAAAAGTTGATCTAACTTACCAATATTTGATATTTAAGATGTTTGCATGATTTTTACTATTATTATAACTAGTTCTCTTACAAGTTTGTTTAATACAATGAATATTTCCTCTTTTTGAGTAACCTCTCCAGATAAACTTTAAGAAGTAGAGTTTTGGGGTTGAAATCCACAAACCTGTTTAATAAGATTCCCTCTAGTTTCTACAACTTTCCTGTCTCTGTATCTCATAGTTTAATGACTAAAACCGAAAGGGGATTCAGACTGAATAGCAGCGGGATATTGGTTTTCCAGGTTTCATTATTTTATGAATAATAAAGAGAGTTAAACTAGTTCCTGGAAAAGAGAGTATCTCTTAGTGACCTAGAGATATGTCCAACACAAACAAGAGGTACATGAACAAACCTCTGAGCAGTGACATGGCAGAAATAGAGCAGCTGCTTTTTTCATTCCAGTTATGCCAAGAAGAGGGGAGGTTTTCAGTCAATGCCAGCAGTTGCCACTCTGCAGGTTGTTCTAATGTAAAATAGTTTTCAAGAAAGTACCCTGTTATATTCTGTAATTGTNGGAATTGCTCAGCAAATATCTGTTGGATCAATATGAGATTTCTAATGTAAAATTTTACTTCACTGATGCCATTTCAATTACTTACTGCTAATGTTTATTTGTATGTCAAAAGTTAGTAGTATACTAACTTTCTATATTATATATTTATATATTTTTACTTATTTTTATATTTTCTTTAATCTTCCATTTTTAAAAAATAATCTTCCCAGAAGCACTCAAGCAGTTAGCTCCTTAATTTTTTCCAATTACTGAGTGTGTGTGTAGGCACTGTGACAACTGACATGGTGTTTGAAAGTGAAGTGGCCAATACATGTTTGCTGAGTAAATATGCTTTTTGCATGTGACAAGTAGTAATCATGACACTAGACCAAGTAGGCCTAATATTTTTTGAGCCTTGAAAACCTGTGCTTTGCTTTGTCAAGTGTGATTCCAGCTGAAGATTAACCTAAGCCTTCTTTTATACTTGCATTGATTGGTTATCCACAGAGAAAACAGTGTTGAATTCACATAATCCAAATTCATTAGGAATCGAGCCAAATTTCTACGTGTGAAACCCTCTGGACCGTTTTTCCCCTTAGCTTGGAGATGCTCTGTATTGCCTTTATCTGCAGTGCAGATTTCTACTGTTGAGTCTATAATGTCAATGGAAGCTCCGGAGGAGAAATGGGACAATGTATGGAATGAGATCCAGATGGATGGCTCACAGTGGAAATCCTACCCCTGCTGGTCTGGCCTCTAGTCTCTGATTCTCATTCTAGTGAATCTGACACATTAGGAAAGACACTTTGGCTAGTTTTGTTCTCCTTCCCCATCTCTGTCTTTCTCTCACACTCACATCCTCTCAGCAGACAGAATAGTATAGTGGTTGAAGACAGTCTTTGAAATTAGGCAAATTTAGATCTCAGTCCTGCCACTTTTTTTTTTGTTTGTTTTTCTTTGTGACTTTAAATGAATTGGGGTTTTTTGTTTGTTTTTGTTTCACTTGGTGCTCAGTTCTTTATCTGTTCAGACAAAAATAGTATTTTCTTGGTCTATTGTTGAGTGAAGTCAGTAAGATGATCCAGGGGGACTTCTTAGCATCACAGTTGGGATTAAGCAGTTAGTGCTGACTACCTAGCACATAGTCTCACTTGTTTAATTCCACAACTTTCTTCTGATACATTATTACAAATAAGATTACTGAATTTTCCTTCTGTTGGATACACACATTCTATTTAAGCCTTTAATAAGCAAGAGAACTGCCTAGATCAGTAATTCAGGGGATAACCAAGTACACCATGCTTCACTTATGGGAAAATACAGATGACTGACATGAAAGAAGAAAAGAAGAGTTGTGGGAAGGCCGAATAAGTTTGGTAGAGTTCAGGTACTAGAGTTCTCCTTATTGACTCATGGGAGAGCTCATCAGGTCCTCTGATTTTAAAGTTCACTTATTTTTAGTTTATAGACAATTCTAACAAGTAGGACATGTTCTCATCTCTGAGGGGGAGTAGTCTTTCTGGACTCGGTGACTCAGAGATTAGGAAAAACAGGTAACTCATTATGAAAAATGCTCAAAGTCTAATCACAAGGAAAGAGATAGAAGAAACAGAACATTTGGATTTATTTTTAAAGGAAACAATTACTTAGAGCAGTATGTCCGATACTGCATTCTTTTTATAGGATGTAAATATATAATAGGCAATGAGAAGTTACTTGATCAATAGGTGTGGAAAACACTAGGTTAAATAATGTTTAAAAGATCATCATTCCTCTTCATGGCTTCACAAAGTCTGTAGTATATTGAAATATACTCTGAATCTCTAAGAAAGAAGGGTGTGTAGCTAGTGTATACTGGGTTTCCCAATCTAACTTGATCCCAGAACCCCCTTTAATGGAATATTCATATCACTAGTATTCCATAGAGCATACTTTGGGTTATTGTGATCTCTGGCTTTCATGTAAGTATGGACTATTGGTCAAACAGTCCAACACTTGTCAACAAGTGATAAGGGAATCACAGTAGAGGGATATCCCTTACAGTACAGGGACAGAGTCATAATAACATCACAGAGTCATTTGGAAAACTTAGATTGTGTTTAATTAATGTCATGCTTTAGAAGTAGGAAACACCTTCAAAGTAATTATTTTAGTTTTAGAAATTCAACTTTAGAAATGCTCATAAAACCCTACATACCTTTTTAAAGATTGCTCACGAATACAGTATTTATAATCTTAAAACAGTTAATGACTAAATGTCCATCAGTAAGAAATTGCTTGGATAAATTATGATTCATCTTATATGATGGAAAACAGATGTTCAAAAAATGTAGTAATTTCACCTGTATTGGTAGGGAAATATACATATAACATACTATTGGGAAAAAAGAGACTGTTGTAGAGCATATGCATGGCAGGCTAAACATTTATTTTAGAAGTTAAATACATATGACAGAGAAAGAAATGAATGAATAAATGAATAAAGTGTGTGTGTTTATAGACACACACTCATGGATGCACCTGGGGAACAAGAAAGACAACTTTCCATTTTTTATGTCTGACTTCTGCTTCCAGTTAGAATAGAGAATGTTTTAAGAGACTGCTGCTCCCACCCTGACAGTCAGATGAAACTAGATAGGTCACAAAATCCTATTTCTAAAAAAGTCATTGGAGAGTTGAGGATGCAAAGAAATCTAAATAAAACAGAAAGGGATAAGCAATTCCTAGGAGAAAAGAATACCACCACTCCTTTCACTTCTGAAGACATGGTAGAAAAAGAAGGAAACCTGCCACAGATGGGGGCAAGGAGAAACAAGCTCAGTACGTAACAATCTTTTCATGGCCAGCTATGGAATGGCATGATAGATTAGAATCCTGAGCAAATCCAGACCCAAGCAAGAATACTCGCACCTGACTATAGCACTTCAATCAAGTGTACAGGGTTAGAGTGCCCAAATCTGTGGTGGATGGGCCAAGAGATCTGACAGAGACTTACTTTAAGGAGCATGGGCCTTCATCAAGTATAATGGTTCATTTTTATTTTTTTTAAGGCATTAGTCTTCCAAATGGCAGGTGGCAGCCTTGTGGCAGGGTCATATGATGGGGAGATTTCACAAGGCCCAAAACCCTAAAAGATTGATGGCTGTGTCATAAACCAGGAGGATCTCCAACAATTTCAAGAGCTGACAGCTTGATGGTAGAATGTAGAGGAAACTCAAGATTCTCACTAATAATGAAATCGTAAGCCCTGATGAAGGCAAAGGTCCGATCTTGCCCTCAAATCTTTGAAGCAAGTGGTAAACTGAATTTAACAAAAGTTCCAACAAACCCCAAATCCAGTTCAGTTATAGATTAGTTGATCCAACTGACTCAACTTTTCACACTAGCAGTCTGAAGACAAAGGTTATGCTCTTTTCAAGGAGTTAACATTTGTTTCTTTTCTTTTCTTTTTTTACATACAATATCCAGCATGAAACCAAGAATTATGTGATGGGCAAAGAAACAGGAGAAGGTATTTACAATAAAGAGAAAAAATAGTCAATAGAAATAGTTCAGATGTTGGAATCAGAAGACAAGGACTTTAAATGTGATAAATATGTTGTACAATTTAGTTTGGAGGAAAGTGAAAAATTCACAGAGACAGAATTTTAAGCAAAAAAATGAAGACTAAGAAAGAACCATAGTTTTACATTGTATGCATTTTATCCTTTACATTTGGGCAGTGATAAGACATTTAAAAATCTTTTTAAGTGACTTTAAAAACAGTTTTATGACTCTTTCCATGTGAAATGGCTCAAGCATAATTGAAACACTTTAGAGGGAAACCTCAATTCTATGGAAAAAAAAAAGAATTCAGTGAAGATCTATGCACTGGGGTTTATTGGCAATAATGGTTCTACCATACTTGGGGACAAAGAATCAAGGTCTCTAGATGGACATCTAGACATTCCAATAGTGACCACATCAACAGTATTTCCAAAAGCCTATGTATCGGAGGTAGACTTTCCAATCCCAGCAGTATGATTCCAAGATAAACAATATCCTGAGGGGAGAGAGAGAATCACTGCTTTCTCTGGGAAGAACTTTTTCATCTTTTTAAGAAGTAACAATAGATTCGTTTGCTGTCATGGGCATAATGCTATTACAGAGTAATGGGCATGCTGTCCAGGATGGTCAAGTTCAGTCTAAGCTGGATGTGGCAGAAGCTAATATATGTTCATTTCTTAAAGATTTGATTAATCTGTACAAAAGGATATTGTATTTTCAGGGCAACATTCTTTATATAATGTTATTGGTGGAGATAAACACAGATGGAACAGAAAAACTGGCAGAGTGATTGGCAATAGGATGAACCATGTTTAACATTGAATTAAATCAAACCTTAATCTGGGGGCTTTAATGATGGTGCATGTTCTCAATTTACAGCATGTATCTAGATTCTCACACAAATTCTCATCAAGCAGAGAAGCTCTTTGGTCATGATCCTTGTGGTATACATTTCAGAGGTTTTTATACATGCTTCCTAGTCCAAACATAGATTAGTTATTATGATAAATCTTTCCTTGAGGATTAAGGTTCTGTAAAACCTCAGCTTTCTCAGTTCTGAGTTCTCAGTAAAGGTAATGACCACAACCAGCTTAGTATATTTCAGTGCATCCTTGACTAGAATCTGTGATTGCTTCCTTCTCTCACTTCCTACAAGACTGTGTGTGTTCTCTAAAAAAAAATAAAAAAAAATAAAATCAAGGTTTTTTCCTTAAAATGAAGTGATAACTGAGATACAGATTACTGATGAGGTGAGAANCAGCTTTCTCAGTTCTGAGTTCTCAGTAAAGGTAATGACCACAACAAGCTTAGTATATTTCAGTGCATCCTTGACTAGAATCTGTGATTGCTTCCTTCTCTCATTTCCTACAAGACTGTGTGTGTTCTCTAAAAAAAAATAAAAAAAAAAAATCAAGGTTTTTTCCTTAAAATGAAGTGATAACTGAGATGCAGATTACTGATGAGGTGAGAAGTTCCTCTGAACACATGTTCAGTGGAAGAATATGCAAAAAAGAGACAGAATTCCTTAGCAAGACTTTTTCTTTTTTTCATTCTATGAGAGTCCTGTTTCTAACACCCAGATTAAGATGTGACAAAAAAAAAATTGTGATTGAGGGAGAGGGAAATAACATCATTGGTTTGACTTGTCACTTCTAACACCAAACATTGGCTCAGAAACGGACAGTGCTTGCTGGAAAACAAGCTGAGCTGTCTTGCTTGTGGTGGCTTTTTGTTGGAAGAAATGTTAACTTCTGATTGTCAGTCACCGGCAGGGGGAAGGGGAGTGGAAAATGACAAGTAGTTGTGGTAAGAAGAGCATATGGTCATCTCTCTCTGCTGCCCAAGGTTTTATGGAATAGGCTGTTCTCTGGGACCTCCTACCTGCATCAGGAATAAGCATATGTGCTACAATGGATCTTGACCCACTGGCTTGAATCCAGTTATTTCTCTCCTCAGGGGTTAGGGTGAAGGCAAGCCATGGGCATGCTCAGCATTATGAAAATAAAGATTACCATTATATTTTCAACCAGAAAGTCTCTTCCTCTTCCTGATTCCAAAGTGCTATCTGTCAAGCAGCTATTGTCTATATTATACATATTTGGATAATGTCTATGAAGCAAGTTGGACATTGGCTTAGGGAGTTTGGCTAAGACAGGGATTTTTTTTTTCTCCATGCATTGGAAATATACAACTCTGCCTCAAGAAACACACACATCCTTCATAGGGTTCCTGACTGTCCCCTGTAGTCAGACCCGATATTTTCCATTCTGGTTTTCCTAGATATCATTTCAATCTCAATAAAAAAAAAAAAAAAAAGCAAGAACAATATAGAAATAAAAAGAGAGCCAATTTTGCTTGTTTTACAGTTTATAATCTTTTGTTTAACTAATTCTTGAGGTTTAGTCCTGACTACTGATATCCTGGAGAGTGTTTTGATGTCCATTTCAAAACACCTGGGCAACTGAACCTTGAATAACCCTCAAAACCTTTGAATTCATAACCAATCAATAAAGATTTTAAGTTTCTAGGAAACAATGGTATGTTTCCATTTCTTTATCCTCCAGAAATGCTTATATGTGGTAGCCATTCTGTAACTAATAGATTAATTGTAATTAGTAGCAATGGCAAATAAATGAGGAAGCAATGGAAACAGTGAGAAACTTTATTTTCTTGGGCTCCAAAATCACTGCAGATGGTGACTGCAGCCATGAAATGAAAAGACGCTTGCTCCTTGGAAGAAAAGCTATGACCAACCTAGAGAGCACATTAAAAAGCAGAGACATTACTTTGCTGACAAAGGTCTGTCTAGTCAAAGCTATGGTTTTTTTCAGTAGTCATGTCTAGATGTGAGAGTTAGACTATAAAGAAAGCTGAGCGCCGAAGAATTGATACTTTTGAACTGTGGTGTTGGAGAAGACTCTTGAGAGTCCCTTGGACTGCAAGGAGATCCAACCAGTCCATCCTAAAGAAAATCAGTCCTGAATAGTCATTGGAAGGACTGATGTCGAAGCTGAAACTCCAATACTTTGGCTACCTGATGCGAAGAACTGACTCCTTGGAAAAGACCCTGATACTGGAAAAGATTGAAGGCAGGAGGAGAAGGCGACAGCAGAGGATGAAATGGTTGGATGGCATCACCGACTCAATGGACATGAGTTTGAGTAAGCTCCAGGAGTTGGTGATGGACAGGGAAGCCCGGTGTGCTGCAGTCCACGGGGTCACAAAGAGTCGGACACAACTGAGCAACTGAACTGAACTGAACTAAGGCTGTAATTAAAGAAGGCTGAGTGCCCAAGAATTGATGCTTTCAAACTGTGGTGCTGGAGAAGATGTGAGAGTCCCTTGGACAGCAAGATCAAACCAGTCAATCCCAGAGGCAATCAATATGCATTGGAAAAATTGATGCTGAAGCTGAAGCTCCAATACTTTGGTCACCTCAAGTGAAGAGCCAATTTATTGGAAAAGACCCTGATGCTGGGAAGATTGAGAGCAGGAGGAGAAGGGGGCAACAGAGGATGAGTTGGATGGATGACATCACTGACTCAATGGACATGAGTATGAGCAAACTCTGGGAGATAGTAAAGGACAGGGAAGCATGGCGTGCTTCAGTTCATGGGGTCGCAGAGTCAGACACAACTTAGTGACTGAATAACAACATTCTGTAATTCAGTACTGAGTGAATGAAGCATTTCTGGAAGGTGTACCAGGTGCTCAGCAACATGCTAGTTAATGTGCGGGAAACGAGCTGAGATAGAGTCCTTGTGTTCTCCTTTCTGGTCTAGCTGACTGTCACTTGTACTCTATTTGTCTTTCACATTACTCTATCCAAGTTATATTTCTAAAACCCTAATTTTATCACATTATTCTTTACATCTTACATTTCCTTCATTGCTTATTCAATCTGCGCAAGATTTCTAGCAAATTCAGAGATTCATGTTTGCTCACCCTGGTCCTCCTGACTCAATCATTCTTTCCCAAAGACTTGACCCAACCATACTCTTCAAGCTGCAATTAAATGCCACCGCCACCAAGGATCTTTACTTATACTCCATCCCTGGCCATTTCTTCTTCCTCTTCCTTACATTACATAATGCCATTATTTCTTGTAACTTTCCCCAGAACTAAATGGCAGCCCACTCCAGTGTTCTTGCCTGGAGAATCCCAGGGATGGGGGAGCTTGGTCAGCTGCCGTCCATGGGGTCGCACAGAGTCGGACACGACTGAAGCGACTTAGCAGCATGAGGTCCTGTCAATAGACTCAACTCCTCGAGTTCTCAAATACTCCCTTGCTCAAACTGAAAATGTCTTTAATGTTTCAATTTTCTTTTTCTTAGGAGTTTTGAAGTATAACAACCCTTTGGAGAAATCACTATTTGGCTTCTAGGCATACAGATTCACTGTCTTATCACACGTCCAGCAATCAAACATCTTTCCACCTCATCAGTCAGTCCATCGTGTTTTCTCATCACTGCTGATTATATTTGTCTAATACTAAGTTGTTTGGCAGTTCTAAGAGATCATTTTGTGGGGTTTTCTTTTTTCCACTAGAAAAGGACTTTTTGAAGCAGGGATAAAAAATCAGCTACTATAAATGTGGGTGAGGTGGGTCATTTATATATGGTTACTATCTCTTACTGTATACTGCAGAAAATTTAGCTGTTGGAATATTATTTGCAAAATTACAAATGCTTTGAGATAAAGGGGTATATTTATTTCTCTTTATACCCCCTTGGTACTTAGTAGAGTGTCATGAACCCAGCAAGTGCTTATTACACATTTGTTGAATTGAATACTTTCTAAAAGTGAAATCCATGTTAGTGTTTCTTTTCCTAAAATGTCATCACTGTTTTATATCATGAGAAAGGCCTGAGTTTCTAAAATATGACTAAGGTTTCCTTACTGAGATACATTTACTTTTTTCCATGAAATCACAGCAAAGTAACACAGTTTTGATGCTGGCCATTAAACTATCATTTGGTGGTAAATCTCCCCTCAAGTTAATAGTCCTTAGCAAGAAGCCCTTTTACAAAAAACACAAGCTTTGCCTTCAGAGCAGAAATGTAAATAGCTATAATTTGTCCTCCTGCGTTTTTCAAATACAGTGCCATCTGGTTTAATCTCTTAGTCCTGGAGAACCATTTTAAAAATTATTTCCCCATGACCCATTCTCCAGCCTATCCTTGCCCTGGAGATATTCCTGTACTTATTATTGGTTCACTGGTATACAATAACTACTACTGTTTAGAAAGGTATTCATTACCTACGGAAGTTTGAACAAAGTTATGAGAACCAGATTCTGCCACGACGGGATTCTACAATGTAGCCACAGACCGCAGGCAAACTGTTTGGGACTGGGCTATCTTTCACTCACAAACTTTTGCCAGAATTACAAGATTATTCTGGTACTTAGAAGCCCACTCCAATTGCCTTTTCATCTGGCACACATTTTGAAGCCTTGGGTTACTATGCTATACCTCATCAACTCCACCTGCCTCTCTTCTCTGCTTTATGTAGCATGAAGTTGGAAAATGGGGCAGCTGGTGCTAGGCTTCCATTCTGGAGGGTCTCACACTGTTAGTTTTAGGGTTCAGAATTACTCTTATTCTAGATTCCTGTTGGAATGGTTGAGGGAATGAAAGAAAACAGGCTCACAGGTTCAATCAAAACAAGATGTGGGTAAAACTTCCAATTTGTGATATGGAAACAGCCTAGAGAAAAACTTCAGCAGGGCTCTCATCTGGTGGTTAGGCAGCATCAAGCCATTGACAAGTGTGTTTCTAATATTGTTGTCTATTTGAGACCCTCAATATACTTGACCCAGGTTTCTGAGTTTTAGAACTTTAGCTGGGCAGCATTTTAATAATGCCAAAATGCCATGAGAAATATGCTCTTTAGTTGAAGGGAACATTCAAATATTTTCCTTAGCCTTTAGTATCTATCTGTGACTTTTATTAACAATGGCAAGTTGTGGCACATGCTTTGAAGAGAAATCATGTCAGACAATGGTCTAGAGATCAATACAGTAGTGATTTTTAAATATAGGGTCAGAATTCTTTTGATGATGAGAAAAAAATATGATTCTAGACTTGAATGAAGTGAGAGAGTAAATAGTATAAAAATTTCAAGGGAGGGCATTCAGAAAGAAGTAACCTAACTGCAAAGGCCTTGAGACAAGAACATGTTTGAGACAGATCAAGAAAGTCATGATCCTGGAGTTCAGTGAGTGAGTGGAGAGTCATAAGAAAAAACCTCAGAGAAATAGTTTAAAAGAAGGTTATGGAAGGCTTTGTGGGTCATAGCAAGGATACTGGATTCTATTCTGAGATTGGGGAACCATTAAATGTTTTGAGATAATAAAGGGTTAAATAAGAAAAAAAGGAATCAAAGATATTATAAATACCAGGTTAAACATTTGCAAGAGTAACATAAAACTTCATAAATAGTCAAAGGCAAACAATAAAAAATAAAAGCAAAGACCATACTGTGAATGAAGAAAGGAAATATGGTGCTCACAGAAACTGCAACATAAATCACAGTTGGCACCAAACGTCGCCCTCTCTCTTTAGTTACTAAGTCGTGTCCGACACTTGCAACCCCATGGACTATAGCCTGCCAGGCTCCTCTGTCCATGGGATTCTCCAGGCAACAATACTGGAGTGGGTTGCCATTGCCTTCTCCAAACATAAGTCATATCAATAAACATGAAAAAGCTTAACTCATCTATTAAAATAATATGATTCTCAAGTTTATCCAGTACTGAAAATCTAAATTCAGTGTTGAATGTAAGAGACACAGCCAAACTGCTGTGATTCAAGGCTGAAAATATATGCACAGATTAACCACAGGCAAATGAAAACAATGTCAGAAATTGAAAATTTCATAAAAAAGTAGAATTTAAGCCCAAAGCATAAAATGAGGCCGATGACATTTTATAATGTTAAAAGCCATATTTCTCAATGAGAAATGTAACAAAACTCCTTAGCATTCATATACATAAATAATAGTTGGAGGACAGAATGAATAAGAAAATCCTATTTATAATAATAGCAATAAAAAAAGATAAACCATTTAGGAGCCAACATAATGAGAAATAAAACTTTATATGAAGAAAAGTATAAATGCTCCTGAAGGACATAAAGGTAGATATGAACAAGTGGGAAAATAATCCTGTTGCTTAGGATGCCTCAGCATAATTGTGACCTCATTTCCATTATATTAATTTGTAAATTTAATGTAACCGAACAGAAGTATTGACACAATTTATTATTAAGCCAGACATATTGAAACTAAAGTTCACATGATGTCAAATGATTACACTGTATACTTTAAACATCTTATAATTTTATTTGTCAATTATGCCTCAATAAAGCTATAAAATAAAAATAAATATACAAGGATATGTAGATAAAGAGTGAATAGGAAGAGCTATGGATGGGGGTGGGATCTAGTCCTCTGGCTGTTAATGCTACTAAGCCTCTATAATTAGAACAGTGCAGTATTGGGCTCATGAGGAGACAGAATGTAATGGAACAGAAATCTAGTATATTATAAAGGTGGTATCCACACTCGTTGGGGAAACAATGATCTTTTAAACAAATAATCTTGGAATAACTGGATGAACGTTTTTTTAATGTTCATGCCATATACAAGAAAAAGCTCTAAATTTAGAAAAGTAAATGAAGGAAATAAAACTTTACCAGTAATAAGAAGAAAGTATGGGTGAATTACTCTATAATCTAGATTTAGGAAAATGTTTCAAATTGTAACTAAAAAGTCCAGGTTATAAACAAACAATTGATAAACTGAAATATATGGCAACAGAACAAAACATCATAAGCAAAGTTAAAGTACAAGTGACAGACTAAGAGAAAGTGTTTGCAGTGGATATCACAGAAAAGGGCCGGTGTTGTTAATAAACAAAAACCTTTAACACTTGAAGAAAAGTAAATACTAATAACTCAACAGAAAATGGATAAAAGATGTGAAGGGTCAATTTACAAAAAAATATAAATATGAGCTTTGAACATATGAAAATATATTCAACTTCACTCATATAAAGATAAATCCAAGTTAATACTCATTGAAATACTGTATCTCTCTTATCAGACTGGCAAAAGCTCAAAAGCTTGTTACGCTTTGTTCCTTGGCTGCGGAAAACAGACCCTCTCATACACTGTTGCAAAGAATGCAAAAGGGTATGAATGTAAAACCCTTACTGAGAGGAATTTGGCACCAGCTAACGCAATGGCACCCCACTCCAGTACTCTTGCCTGGAGAATCGCGTGGATGGAGGAGCCTGGTGGGCTGCAGTCCATGGGGTCGCTGAGAGTCGGACACCATGGAGCGACTTCACTTTCACTTTTCACTTTCATGCATTGGAGAAGGAAATGGCAACCCACTCCAGTATTCTTGCCTGGAGAATCCCAGGGACGGGGGAGCCTGGTGGGCTGCTGTCTATGGGGTCGCACAGAGTTGGACACGACTGAAGTGACTTAGCAGCAGCAGCAGCAATAAAATTACTTACACATCTAACCTTCAGTATAGCAATCTCACTTGCAAGAATTTATCCTGAAGATATAGCCCACAACAGTTAAAAAAAAAAAAAAGGCTTCCGTGGTGACTTGGACTATAAAGAATCTGCCTTCAAGGCAGGAGGCCCGGGTTTGATCCCTGGGTGGGGAATGGCTACCCACTCCAATATTCTTGCCTGGAGAATCCCATGGACAGAGCAGCCTGGTGGGCTACAGTCTATGGGGTTGCAAAGAGTCGGACGTGACTGAGCAACTAACACAAAAATACATATGCACAAAGCAATTAATTACAGTATTATTTTTAGGAAACTACCTAAATGCCTAAGCACAGGAAAATGATTGAATATACGGATCATATGTTCAGTAGAATACTTCCATCTGTAAACAAAACATGAGAAAGATCTCTGTAAACTGAAGTGGAGTAATCTCTGGGAGATACTATTAAATGAAAAAGGCAAACTGTGAAAGAGCTACATGCAACCTTGCATAAAAGAAAGAAGAGGTAATAAGTAACAATATACAACTACTTATCATTTAAAAAAACAGAGGAAGAATAAGTTACAAAACGATAATGTTGGTTACCTAGATGAAGACAGGTAGGAATACAGGAGGAAATGGTACTTTTCTGAGTATACTTGTTTGCATAGGTTTGATTTTTAGAATTATATTAATGTTCTTCATATTAAAATAGTAAATTGATAAGGATGTGAAGGAAGAAAATTTCTAAGCAAAAGCAAATTGAAAACAAATGAACCCAACTGCATTTCCAATAAATAATATAACCATGCTAAATGGAAGGGGAGAAAGAACAAATCCAATTAATTTATGAACAAGAGTATTTGATTGTATACTTTCAATCTTGCACAGGATTTCAAGTGTATCTGGAACATTTTACCAAAATAGTACCCTTGCAGGCCATAAAGCAAGTCTCAACATATTTCAAAGGATTTAAATCAGAAAGAGTATAGTCTCAGACCACAGTGAATAAAATTAGAACTAAATAAAAGAAGATATCTAGAAAAGATTTTCCCAAATCTGAAAGCCAAGCAATACACTACTAAATAACCCATGGGCCAAGAAGAAGAAATTATTATGAAAGTTTAGAAAATATTTTGAACTGAATAAAGAATATAGCGTCTCAAAATTTGTGGGATACAGCTAAAGCTGTGCTTAGAGGGAAATTATGGCCTTGAGTGCAAATACTAGCAAAGAGGAAATGCTAAAAATCTTATCAAAGTAGCTTTCTCAAGGAAGTAGGGAAAAGAGCAAATGAAACCCAAAGACTGTAAATTGAAGACAGTTAATACAATTTTGTACTGTATAGTATATAGAATTTTAAATTTTCAAAAGGTGGCTTAGGAAAAACTAATAAACCTTATATACCTCTGGAAAGGCTAATCAAGAGGAAAAAAAGAGAGAAAACACAAAAAACCAATAATGTAAAGGAAATTTTTGCATGCTAAATTGCTTCAGTCAAGTCTGACTCTTTGCAACCCCATGGACTGTGGCCCACCAGGCTCCTCTGTCTATGGGTATTCTCCAGGTAAGATTACTGGAGTGGGTTGCCATGCCCTCTTACAGAGAATCTTCCTGACCCAGGGATCGAAACCACTTCTCTTATATCTCCTGCATTGACAGGCAGGTTCTTTACCACTAGCACCACCTGGGAAGCCCCAAAGGAAATTAAAGAATATCATTAAAGATTTCGTTGACAAAAAATCATTGGAAGATATTATGAGCAACTTTATACCAATAAAATTAAGGTGATATGAACATTCTCAAAATAATAAACCTACCAATTGACATATGAAGAAACAGGAAATCTGAATAATCTTATCACTATTTTAAAAATTAAACTCATCATTTAAAATATTCCCATAAGAAAATTTATGGACCTGTGTTTTTCCTGGTGATTTTTTTTTTAATTTAAGGAATAAATAACACTGATTTTATAAAAACTGGTTCAAAAATTAGAAAATAGCAAACACTTTTCNGGTGATTTTTTTTTTTAATTTAAGGAATAAATAACACTGATTTTATAAAAACTGGTTCAAAAATTAGAAAATAGCAAACACTTTTCAATTTATTTTATGAGGTCACAGAGCCTTGCTACCAGGGCCAGATGGACATCTTATATGAAATGAAAGACACAAAAGAAAACTATCGTCACTGGAGTTCTGATCCAAGATGGTGACACGGGAACCTTGTGAATGCACCTCCTTCCCCGGACACTCCAAATCCACAGGCTTATAATGAAGCAATTTCCTCTGGAAGAAATCCAGAAACTAGCTGAGTGACTCCCATATATTAAACATAATAGGTAATACCCGTGTGACCCATATCAAAATGGGTAGGAAAGACTGAGACACACTTTTGCCATAATCCTGACCCCAGTCATAGTCCCATACAATTGGGTGGGTGGAACTCCCACCTCCCAGTTTCTCCCTGAGAAGTGAAGGGATTGGACCCCACATTTAGCATCCCAGCTTGTAAGACTCCCAACTGAGGGAGGTACCCCAAAACATCTACCTCTCAAAGCCAATGGGACTTGTGCCCACAAGACCAAAGCAAACAAAGAAACTGCTCAACACAGAAAGTGAAGGTGGAAGTCTTAGTCGCTCACTCGTTTCTGACTTCGCAAACCCACGGACTGTAGGCTGCCAGGCTCCTCTGTCCATGGGATTCTCCATGCAAGAATACTGGAATGAGTAGCCATTTCCTTCTCCAGGGCATCTGCCCAACCCAGGGATTGAACCCAGGTCTCCTGCATTACAGGTGGACTCTTTACCATCTGAGCCACCAGGGAAGCCCCACAAAACTCCCATCTCCCACAGAAATTCTCTGTAAAAGAGATCTATTTGCATACTTGAAAGCTGCTGCCTGAAAGTCAGGTTTCTAGCGGCTGACTACAATCTCTCCCCTCCTGGACCAGAGAAACCAGCAACACCACCTTCAGCTTCTCATCTGAGTCCACTGCAAACTGCCAACGTCTCCGTGGAAGCTTACACACATGTCCGGTCCTCCCGCGGTTGCACCTGATGCCCAAGGGACAGAACCCTAGGATTGCCTGGCTACAACAGCCCCTGGGGCTTGTATTTGAGTCCATCTGGACTGTAGTAAACAAAGAAACAACAGTTACCTGGCTCAGCCTTTCCAGGGCTCAGCAGAGAGGGAGCAAACAGAAGCATCTATTTCCCAGTCTTTCCCTGAAAGAGGCCTATTTGCATACTTTAAAAGCTGCTGCCTGAGGGCTTAGCTTTTAATTTAGCACACATCTAGGGCCTGACTTTGGAGAAGGCAATGGCACCCCACTCCAGTACTCTTGTCGGGAAAATCCCATGGGCAGAGGAGCCTGGTAGGCTGCAGTCCATGGGGTCGCTAAGAGTTGGACACGACTGAGTGACTTCACTTTCACTTCTCACTTTCATGCATTGGAGAAGGAAATGGCAACCCACTCCAGTGTTCTTGCCTGGAGAATCCCAGGGACGGGGAAGCCTGGTGGGTTACCGTCTATGGGGTCGCACAGAGTCTGACATGACTGAAGTGACTTAGCAGCAGCAGCAGCAGGGCCTGACTTTGACCCATTCTGGGCAAAGGGAAGAACGGGGACACCTTTAAGCTTGCTCCACTTTGACAGTATCTCCCTGGAGGTACTGGTACACGTCTGTCATACCGACTTTTGTGAAGGCACCCAAGGGACATGGCTTAGAGAGCCAAAGGTGCTTGCATTCGAAAGTCCTACAGGATTGTAGCAAACAAAGAAGGAGTCATTGGCAGGCTCAGGAGTAGACTGCACAGATACACATCCAGACCCAACACATGCCAGAAATAAAGAAGGCGAAGAAGACCATCTCCCAGTTTCTCCCTACCAGGGCCCTAGCTACAGACTCTCCCACCTGCTGCCTGAGGATCAGCGTGCATCTAGCTGTGGCCTGTTGGGGACAAAGAACGTGACTTGTTACTTCCGTAAATGACAAATGTTGCCCCATCAAGCCATCAGCCACTGCAGCTGCATCTAACAGTACTCCCTAGGGGCGGACTTCAGGATGGTTAAAAATAGGATACTAGCCCTAGATGGTTAAGATGTCTATCTAAGGAAAAATTTTAAATGACCCCAGATTCTTGCATGTTCCCATACATAGAAAAGCACTAAAATAACTAACTTGAGATATCTCTTCTTTGTTATTAGCAGTAATCTTTCTACACTTGACCAGAAGTTTTCCCAGCAAAATAGTTTACATATATTCTGGCTCCTCCCTTACCTCTTCGGAGCACCTTCTCAGAGCTATCTGAGAGGCTGTCTCCCAGGCTTAGACCTCAGTAATGCCTCGAATAAAACTTAATTATCAACTTTTGGGTTGTGCTTTTTTTTTCTTTCTTCAGTTGACATGTGACCCTCCCTTTTGCAACAGGCACAGGTCTTGGCAAACTACCGGGAGCCACTAAGAACAAGAAATGAGGCTTGGAAGATGACAAAGGTTAGAATAATAACCAAAACTTGGGCTTAACCGATTAACAATTCATTTCCTAACTAAGACAGCTCCATCAAGACTAGGAGAGGTAGTAGCTATTTTATCTAATGTGCAGAAAACAAAGTAGACACACACAAAAAAAGAAGAATATAGAGAAATGTGGTCAAAAATAAAGGAGCAGGATAAAACTCCAAAAACATACCTTAATGAATGAAATGGAAATGTGTGATTTACCTAATAGAGAGTTCAAGATAACAGTCATAAAGATGCTCACCGAGGTCAAGAAGCAAGAACAAAGTGAGAATATCAACAAAGAAACAGAATAAATAAGAAAGTACAAAGCAGAAATCACAGAGCTGAAGAATACAAAGACTGTTAGAAATATAATACATTGCATGTAAGCATCACAAGTTGCAAAGCAAAAATCTGTAATAGATATACAAAATATAAACACAAAGAAATCTATGCATGACATTTGAGAAAATTATCAAAGCAAAAAAAAAAAAAGAGTAAGAAAAGAAGATGGGGAAAAGGGAATTACAAAGATGTCAGAAAATGAAGAAAATGGCAATAGTAACCCCATTTTTTGTTGTTGTTGTTGTTAGTTAGTGTTTGACTTTATGCAACCCCATGGACTATAGCCCAACAGGATCCTCTGTACATTGAATTCTCCGGGCAAAAATACTGGAGTGGTGATCATTCCCTTCTCCACGGGATCTTCCTGACCCAGGGATTGAAACTGGGTCTCCTGCATTGCAGGTTGATTCCTTAGCATCTGAGCCATGAGGGAAGTCCAGTAAGTCCATACCTATCAATAATTCCTTTAAGTGTAAGTAGACTGAAATCTCCAATCAAAAGACAAACATACTGAGTTCCCAAGCTGGTAGAGTAGAAAGAACCTAAGCTCACCTCCTCTCACGGGAACACCAAAACTGCAACTACTTACAGAACAACTATGGATGAAAAAGATGAGAACCTAGCAGAAAAGATATTCTACAGATAAAGATATAGAGAAGGAACCTACATATGAAGGTTCCTATGTAGGAACCTCTCCTACATAGAGATATATAGGAGGAATGGAGTTGTGGTATAGTCAAAACCCATACCCCTGGGGGATGATTTACAAAGAAGAGAAGAGGAATGAGGGTTCTCAGCCCCACATCTGGCTCCCCAGCAGGAGGGTCCTTTACGGGAAAGACGAGCACTCACACCATTTGAATTTGAAGGCCAGTGGGCTTACTTTCAGAAGTTCCATGTGGTTGGAGAAAGAGAGACTTCACTTTCAGAGGGTATACACAAAATGCTCTGGGACCCAGGGCAGAAACTGTAGGTTGATAGGAGCCTGGGTCATACTTACCTGCTGACCATGGAGAGTATCCTAAAGAGGTAGGAGCCAGTTCACCCTGGGGACATAGACACCGGCAGCAGCTCTTGTTGGAGCTCCTTCTACCACATGGACATTTCAGCTGGCAAGCACCATTTGTAATCTTTTCTCTAGCTTATTAGCCCCAAGGTCCAGCTCCAACCAGGCCTAGTAGTCTGTAGGCACTAATGCTGGGACGTTTCAGGCCAACCAACTAACCAGGAAAGGACACAGACCCACCCATTACCAAAAAGACTGCTTAAGAACCCTTGACCCAGAGCTGCCCCTGGACATGGTGCTGTGTGCCAGAGGGACCAAGACCCACCCCCATATACCAGTGCACAGACGCTAGATGTGGCATCCCCAAGGCCCTCCAGCTAGAGACCCTGGGACACTCTACCTGCCAGTGGGCGGGCATCAGCCCTAGAATCCCCTGGGATGAATGCACAGAGATGTTAAGATTTTTAAACAAGGAGTTAGAAAATAAAAAGAAAAACCAAATGGAGAGGAAGAATACAATAGGTAAAATGAAAAATACACTAGAAGTAATCAACAATAGACTAAATGATACAAAGAAGTGGATCAGCAAACTGGAAGACAGTACCAAAAGTCACTGATGCTGATCAAGAAAAAGAAAGAATGAAGTCAAGTGAGACCAGCTTAAGACAACTGGTCTTAAAGTTATCTGGGACAACTTCAATCACATTAATATTTGCATATTTATAGGGATCCAAGAAGAAGAATACAGAAAGGGACTGAGAACATAATTTTCTAAGACATAATAAATGAAAACTTTCATAACCTAGGAAAGGACGTCCAAGTCCAAGAAGCGAAGAAAGTCTCGTACAGGATTAAGTCAAAGAGGAACATGCCAATTCATATTGTAATTAAAATGGCAACATTTAAAGATAAAAAGATAATATTAAAAGAAATAAGGAAAATACAAGATGTTACATCTAAGGGAACTCCCATAAGGCTATCAGCTGACTTTTCAGCAGAAATGCTGCAATCCAGAAGGGAGTGGAATGATACATTTAAAGTGATTAAAGGGCAAAACCCACAACCAAGAATACTTTACACAGCAAGGCTCTTGTTCAGATTTGATGGAGAGATCAAATTTTACAGACAAGCAAAATTTAAGTGTCTAGCGTCACCAAGTGAAAAGTGAAAGTGAAGTTGCTCAGTCATGTCTGACTCTTTGCCGACCCCATGGACTGCAGCCTACCAGGCTCCTCTGTCCATGGGATTTTCCAGGCAAGAGTACTGGAGTGGGGTGCCATTGCCTTCTCCACTCCAGTGTTCGTGCCTGGAGAATCCCAGGGATGGCGGAGCCTGGTGGGCTCTCGTCTATGGCATCGCACCGAGTTGGACACGACTGAAGCGACTTAGCAGCAGCAGCAGCATCACCAAACCAGCTTTATGTTAAAGAAATTTCTCTAAGTGAAAAAGAAAAGCCTACAATTAGAAACACAAAAGTAACAAAAGGAAAATCTCATAAAGGAAAACATACAGTAAAGGTAAGTTTAAAGGATAAAGGAAACTATTATGGATGCACAAAGCCAGTAGGAAGTTTAAAAGATGTAATAAAATCATCTATATCCACAATAAGGATATTAAAGAGATACATAAAACAAATAAATATAAAACATGATATCAAAAGAGTAATTGTGAGGGGAGGAGAGTACAAATGTAGGATTGTTAAAATGCATTTGAAATTAAGAGATGAGCAATTCAAAAGAATCACACACACATATTTCTCTATATAAACCTCATGGTAGCCACAAAACAGTTGGAACAGGGTGTTTGCTATGACCAGTGCATTCTCTTGGCAAAACTCTGTTAGCCTTTGCCCTGCTTCATTTTGTATTTCAAGGCCAAATTTGCCTGTTACTCCAGGTATTTCTTGATTTCCTACTTTTGCATTCCAGTCCCCTATAATGAAAAGGACAACCTCAGATATACAGATGACACCACCCTTATGGCAGAAATTGAAGAAGGACTAAAGAGCCTCTTGATGAAAGAGAAAGAGGAGAGTGAAAAAATTGGTTTAAAACTCACCATGCAGCAAACTAAGATCATGGCATCTGATCCTATCACATCATGGCAAATAGATGGGGAAACAATGGAAATAGTGACAGACTTTACTTTGGGGGGCTCCAAAATCACTGCAAGTGGTGACTTCAGCTGTGAAATGAAAAGATGCTTGCTCCTTGGAAGAAAAGCTATGACCAACCTAGACAGCATATTTAAAAGCAGAGACATTACTTTGACAACAAAGTTCCATCTAGTCAAAACTATGGTTTTTCCAGTAGTCCTGCATGGATGTGAGAGTTAGATTATAAAGAAAGCTGAGCGCAGAAGAATTGATGCTTTTGGACTATGGTGTTGGAGAAGACTCTTGAGAGTCTCTTGGACAGCAAGAAGATCCAATGAGTCAATCCTAAAGGAAATCAGTCCTGAATAGTAACTGGAAGGACTGATGCTGAAGCTGAAATGCCAATACTTTGGCCACCTGATGTGAAGAACTGACTCATTTGACAAGACCCTGATGATGGGAAAGGTTGAAGGCAGGAAGAGAAGGGGACGACAGAGGATGAGATGGTTGAATGGCATCACCAACTTGATGGACACGAGTTTGAATAAGCTCCAGTAGTTGGTGATGGACAGGAAAGCCTGGTGTGCTGCAGTCCATAGGGTTGCAAAGAGTCAGACACGACTAAGCAGCTGAGATGAACAAGGATATATTGTACAACATGGGGAATATAGTCAGTTTTTAACTATAATTGGAATATAATCTTTAAAATGAATCACTATGTGTACAGCTGAAACTTACATAGTATTTTACATCAACTACACTTCAATAAAAATAGAGATATTTCATGTTTATGCATTGGAAGAAAATTGTTGAAACGTCTATATTAATCAAAGTGATCTATTGATTGAATGCAATTCCTGTCAAAATTCCAGTGGTATTTTTCACAGACATTTAAAAGAATTTTAAAGTGTGAATGGAATTGTGAAGATGTGAACAGCCAAAGCAACTTTGAGAAAGAAGACAAAGCTGGGGCATCATACTTTCTGTTTCATATTATATTACAAAGCTACAGTAATCAAAACTATGATTTTGGCATAAAAACAGACACACAGATCAATGCAACAGAAGCGAGAACTCAGAAATATATCCGTGTGTATATGATCAACTCATTTATGACAAAGAAGTCAAGAATATAAAATGGGGAAAGGATAATCTCGGTCAATAAATGGTGTTGGGAAAACTGGACAGCCACATGCCAAAGGAATGAAACTAGACCCGTATCTTCCACCAAACACAAAATAAACTCAAAACGGATTAAAGACTTGAACATAAAGCCTGAAACTGTAAAGCTCCTGGAAGAAAACATAGGAAAAAATCTTCCTGTTATAGTCTTGGCAATGATTTTTCGATTAGATACCAAAAGCAAAGGTAACAAAGGCAAAACCAAAGACGACACCACCAAATCAAAAAGCTTCTGCAAAAGAAAACGTCAGCAAAACAAAAGGCATCCTACCGACTGGGAGGAAATATATGCAAATCATTTCTCTGATTAGGCAGTTAATATTCAACATGGGTCAAGAAACTCATACACAACTTAATAGCAAAAGAAAAACAACTGTATTTAAAAATGGACAAAGGAACGGAATAGACATTTGTCCAAAAAGACACACAAATGGCCAACAGGTATATGAAAATGTTCTTAACATACTAATTATCAGGGAAATGCAAATAAAAGTCACAGTCAGGTATTGCCTCACATCTGTTAGAACAGCTGTAATGAAGAAGACAAGAGATAAGTCTTGAGGAGGATGTGGAGAAAAGGCAACCTTTGTGCACTGTTGGAGGGAATGCAAATTGGTACACGCACTATAAAAAAAGAATTAGTATGTATTCCAGAATTCCCACTTTTGGGTCTATATCCAAAGGAAATGAAAACAGAACCTCTAAGACATATCTGCATTCCCATAATTAGTGCAGCATTATTCACAAAAGCTAAGATATGGAGACTATCTATGTGTCCATTAAGAGATAAATGGATAAAGAAAACGTATTGCATATGTATTCAATAGGATGTAGTTCAGCGTGAGAAAGAAGGACATCCTGCTGTTTGTGGCAACATGGATGGACCTTGAGGCCATTATGCTAAATGACTTAAGCCATACGGAGAAACAAATACTGCCTGTCATCATTTATATGAAAAATCTTGAAAAAAAGCCCCTCAAACTCAGAAATAGACAATAAAAAAATGGCTGCTAGAGCCTACGGAGTGAGAGAAACAGGAGAGAACAGAGAAACAGTACAAACTTTCAGTCATTAGATGAATAAGTTCTGAGGATCTAATGTATAAAAGGTGATTATAGTTGATAACACTGTACTGTATAGTGGAAGTTCGCCAAGAGAGTAGAACTTGAATGCTCTCATTAAGAAATAGAACATTTCCTGCCATATCAGAAAAGAAGAATGTCACAGTCATCAGTGATCCCAGCCCTCCAATGTGAGCCAGTGAGCCTGAAGGAACTCAGGAAGGGGAAGAATGCAGGCCGTCTAGCAGCCGTCAGACTACAGTCACTCCCTACGGAGAGCCCTGGGGAACTCAGGATAAGAAAATAGGGTACTGGCCTCCATAGCTGAGGTATGTATTAAAGGAATGATTTCAGTGAGCTGAGTCTCTCGCATCTTCCCATACATAGAAAAGCACTAAAATTCCTTGAGATATCTGGTTTTCTTTAATTTACAATCATTTTTTGACATTCAAACTACCTGCCCTTTGTTGAAAACCTTCTGTATAACCTGGCTCCCTGCCTCTCCTCCTCCGAGTAGCTCTCTTAGGGTTACTTGAGCCCCTCCTGGGCTTAAGTCCTAAAAATTTTCGACAAACAAGACATAACACTCAACGTTCAGGTTACATCTATTTTTTCAGTCGACATCATTTAAGTAAAATGAGTAAGTAAAGTGATGGAGATGTTAACCAACTAGACAGGAGGAATTCTTTCACAGTGTATTTATTGGTGAATATATCAAATCATCACAATGTACATTTTAAGTATCTTATATTTTTATTTGTTAATCGTGCCTCAAGAAAGGTGGAAAAAGGTAAATACTATTGACTGATCTTTTATGATCATAGAATAATAATCCTAAACCAAACATTCCCAACAAAACCTAGAGATTTATAACAAGGAAAATACATCATGATCAGGTTGCACAGGAATGCAAGGGTGGTTTTAAGTTAGAAAAGTAACTGGACTATTTCAACATGTCGTTGAGGGGCTGAGGGACAGCAGGAAAGTCATATGATCACTTCAACAGAAGCAGATATAGGTGTATGTGAGATTTGGACAAGTTGAGGGTACCTGTAGTTTAGATTTAGTGATATATTTTTATAGAAGTATAATTATATAATATAATTAATAGCTAGCAATGATGGGGTCACAAAGAGTCGGACACGACTGAGTGACTGAACTGAAACTGAATGATTAATTGCTAGCTGTTTTAGAGCATGAATGACTTCCAGGTATACATTTGTGTCTGCTATGCTGGATTTCGACAGCAATTCAAAACAAATGGGATGATCTACTAAGGATTCAATACATAATAAGTCACCACAACCAGGAAAATGATGACAAAGAAACTAGTTGCTGCTGCTGCTGCTAAGTAGCTTCAGTCGTGTCCGACTCTGTGCGACCCCAGAGACAGCAGCCCACCAGGCTCCCCCGTCCCTGGGATTCTTCAGGCAAGAACACTGGAGTGGGTTGCCATTTCCTTCTCCAACGCATGAAAGTGAAAAGTGAAAGTGAAGTCGCTCAGTCGTGTCCGCCGGTAAGTTTCATCAATTTAAAGACTATTTAAGACTGCCTACTGTACAACCTGCAACATCCTGAAAAACTGCAGTTCATTTTTGAAAAAGAACCTGAGACAGTCCTCAAATTTGACAATATCTGAACTTAAATACACTTTTCTAAACTACCTGTATTAAAAGTTTTTACTAAAGAAAATCTTTCTCTTCATTTTCTTTAAAGAAAGTGAAAATGCAAAATTATTACCCTATGAAGGGGCAGTTCTGAAAAAAGCAGCTAAAAGCACAGAAATGAAAAATTGTAGGGGATGTAATGGGCAGTGAATTCAAATGATTTTTCTCAATTTTTCTTGATTTAATGGTATTTGGGTTTATTTCTTGAATTTTAGATCTTTAAATCTGCTGGGATTTATTTTCTTCTACTCAATAATTATTCATTCTTAATTTGTATTTATAAATTATTTTCTTCCTTGGATCAGACCTCCCAAATTGAACTAACCATCAGACAGCACAAAGTCTGGATTTGTGCCTACTAGAATTCGCTTGCGTTAAAATTACTAAAAATAGTAAATGTTAGTAGGATATGGAACAACTTACACTCTCATACAATCCTGGTGGAAGTGTAAACTGGAATGACCACTTTAGGATACTTTTTAGCAGTATCTACTAAAGTTGAAATACCCATACCCTATGACTCAGTTAGTCCAAAATATATACCTACCAGAAACACACATATGTGTACTGAAAGCTATGTTCAAAACAGTGCATAGGAGCACTGTTGACAATAGCTCCAAATTGGAAACAGTACAAATTTCCATTGATAGAATACATAAATAAATTGTGTACTCACAGTAGAAAACCAAACAAATGAAAATAAATGACTGCTGCACACAATATAAATGAATTTCATAGACCAGACTTTTACAAACCTCTTCAGGTTACTTATTATCTCAGCAAAAAGTTTAAACTGTCACTACACCAAAAGAAAAATATAACAGTTCTGATTATTAAGTAGTTAGGTCCCCGAAACTTACTATTTATGTACTAATAAAAGTGAAAGTTGCTCGTTCATGCCCGACTCTTTGTGACCCTATGGACTGTAGCCCTCCAGGCTTCTCTGTCCATGGAATTTTCCAGGCAAGAATACTGGAGTGGGTTGCCATGCCCTCCTCCATGGCATCTTCCTGGCCCAGGGATCGAACCCAGTCTCCCACATTGCTGGCGGATTCTTTACCATCTGAGCCACGTTCCTCACCTTCTTCCCTGGTGGCTCAGCAGGGATCTGCCTGCAATGCAGGAGATCTGGGTTTGATCCCTGGGTCAGGAAGATTTTCCCTGGAGAAGGAAATGGCAACTCACTCCAGTATTCTTGCTGAAAAAATCCCTTGGACACGGGAGCTTGGTGGGCTACAGTCCAATGGGTTGCAAAAGAGTGGGACACGACTCAGTGACTAAGCAACATTTCCTAATAAATTAGTGGCCATGTTAAAAAATACACATAAATTGAAAGAAAAAAGATTAGTACTTTTATTTTATCCTTAAATAACCATCGTATCTTACTAAAGGGAGGTGTATACCTGCTAGATATTGTACAGCTTCTCAAATCTTGAAGTCAGGTTGGAAACTGCCACCCTCATTTTTTGTTCTATGGTGATTTTTACACAAATTTGCCTTTAATTACAGCTTGAATAAACCTTTGAATGTCTGCAAAGGTATGAAATCACGCAAAGAAATGTACCACAACTTATTGTTGAAACTAAACTGTCATGAACTATAACTTTGTTCACTGTCCCCTAGGTGTTGAGTATTGTCATGTTTCTGTAAAATGTAAAAATACCCTGCAGAACTCTGCAATGCTTTGGTACATAGTTTGGGGGACCCATGAGTATAGACATCACACTAAACAAAAAATCCAAACACAAAGGCATATGTGTGTGATTCCATTTGTATAAAATTTCAAAGACAGGCAAATATAATCCCTGATATTAGAAATTAGGATTATGTTTATATTGGTGAAGAGGGGAGAGGCCATGATTGGGAAGGGGCACATCAGAATCTCTGGGAAGCTCCTAAAAACATTCTATTTCTTGACCTAGTGGTGGCTTCTTAATCAAGTGACTGTGTGGAAGTGTTCATTTAGTTATAATTCATTAACCTGTATACACAAGACTAATCCACTCTATGTATGTATAAATTATATATGAATAAAATGGTATTTTAATACAGAAGCCCTTAATACAGAAAGAAACAACTAAGCAGCAAAATAAAAGAAATTACCCCTTAAGGGTGAAACCTCTTCTGATACCCAAGTCAAATCCTTTGTTTTCTGTTAGAGCTTTACATACTGGTCTATAATTATGCAATTATTGATGGCATCTCTGGCTAAACTGTGAGCTCCTGGAGGATGGGGCCATGGCTCATTTATCTTTAATTTCCTAGTGCTTCAAACATGACAGCATGGAAGGTGGTTAAGCATTGTAAAACGAAGAACAATTGTTCAAAATAAAAGTATAAACTCAGGTTTTTTTCTTTACTTGCTGTCTTTTCTCTATCTTACTCAAATGCCCCGAATGATGTTGTATGTATCACAATACATTTGTGGCTTTCCTTTTTCAATTTCCTGTTTTTATAATAATCACTTATCATCTTCAAAGAATACATTTTAAAGAGATAGGTACATACACCCAGGGCTTTCCTGGTGGCTCAGTGATAGAGAACCTGTCTGCCAATGCAGGAGATGCAGGTTCACTCCTTGGTCAGGAAGATCCCCTGGAAAAGGAAATGGCAATTCACTCTAGTATTCTTGCCTTGGAATCCCATAGACAGAGGAGCCTGGCGGGCTACAGTCTATGGGGTCACAAGAAGAGCTGGACATGACTTAGCGGCTAAACACCACCATTGCATGCTGACACACCCCCATTCTCTTTTAAGGAATTTTATATTATTATAAAGTTCTAATGCTACTCAGTATAGTCCATGGACCAGTGCTAGTCCATGAACTGTTGATTACTGGTTTACGGCAAGTTAAGTACAGAAATTGACAATGTATGTTCAGAAACAAGTACATAATATAATCTGGATTATATCAATATAATCTGAAAAATGGAGTATTTCCTGCCATATCAGTAAACAAAGGATGTCACAGTTATCAGCGATTGCACCCACCAGGGACAGTGAACCAGTGAGCCCCTAGGGAATGCAGGAAGAAGAAGAATATCTGCCATCCAGCAGCCATCAGACTGTAGCCACTCCCCAGACTGAGTCCTGTGGAAAGCAGGGTATGATAGCCAGGTACTGGCCCCAGTAGCTGACATATCACAGGAATGAATTTACTGAGCCTAGGCTCTTGTATCTTCCCATACAGAGAGCAGCCCTAAATTCCTTAACTTGAGGTATCTGGTTTTCTTTAATTTATAATCATTTTTTGACATTCAGACTGCCTGTCTTTTGTTGCAAAATTTCTATATAACTTGGCTCCCCCAACCCCTACGTCCTTGGAGCAGGTCTCTCAGGGTTACTTGAGTTGCTGTCTCCCCACTTTAAGTTCTAAAAGTTTCCACTGAATAAAACATAACTCGCAACTTTTAGGTTGCACCTATTTTTTCGGTTGAGAAACCCTACTAAGATATTGCAATGTGATTAGGAAATTTGCCTTGCATATGACATGAATTAAGTTCTAGTCATTCATAGTAAAACTAGTTATTGGTTGAAGATGGATTGAACAACAACAAAAAAAACTGGTCCTTTCCCTTGAATAGTTTTTAAAGCTCTGCACTGACTATTCGAGCTGGAAAAGACCAACCTCATTATTTTACGAGTGGGGAAACTAAGATGTAGATTTTACCCAGTTCCTGATTGCCAAGTTAATGGTCTTTATACTACAATGCCATCAGCATTCCCAATATTAACAAACAGATTCAAAGATAAAATCAACATATTATTCCTACTATTATTGGCAGTAGCAACTGTAGCTACTGTTTATCCACATTCAATGCTTAATAGCCACAACCACATAAAATGGCTATCTATATATTAAAAAACTGTCATGTCCATAATTTCACATGGTTTAACTCATATGTTTTTATGCCTTAAAGAAGAGGCATCTACAGCCAGAGTACATGATGTTTGGCAAGTTCTCTCTGGGGGCTGTCCCCACATCCCTAACTTGAAGTTAATAATAATAACCTCAGATATTCATATTTATTGAGGCTTAAACAATCCTAGCCCTTGGAAGAGCACCTGGCAGGAAGTAAGTGCTTATAGTGTGTATTACTTGTTCTGATTAATCAAGGAGATGATGTTGGAAATAATCTCAGAACAATCTTGTGAAACAGGAACATTTTATCCTCAGTTTATAGATGAGGATAGCAGAGCTTTAAGAGAAGGTACCAATTTGAACTTTTGTCCACTTGAGTTCAAGCACATGCCCTTACATATGTCTTACAGAGCAATTTTCAATTAAGTGACAGTTCAATCAAATAATCTCATTGGGGTGTTTCAGCAGAATTGTCAATATTTGAGCAGATCAAGCATCTGGGACTCTTTAATAGTCAGTTATGTGAAAGACAGTGCAAGCTTTTTTCATATTCTATTAAAAGAAACTATGTCACCATTCGTTGTTGTTGCTGTTAGGTCTTCTGATGGACAAGAATGCTGTAAGCAATATACAAGGTAATGGTTACCACTTCCGATTTCCTAATAGTGCAATCTTGTAGTAACCCCTTAAGTATTTCTTTCACCTCCCAAAGGGCCCCCAAACCCCAGAGGCACCATCCTCCAGATGCTGAGGAGGGAAAACTCCATGTGGCACTTGCTGCCTGGAACCCAAGCTGTTCAACTTGGTCAGCATTTTGTACAAGACCTAAGAAACACTGTTGTTTCTTCTCAAATAGAATAAGTAGTCAAGAAATTCCCTTGAGAAGCAACAAGATCTGATTGAATTTTTCAGAAATTTCTATTATTCTATCAAGTTCACCTGGCAGCAAAGGACAAGCTGCCTTTCACATGCTATAAGCAAATGCATCAGCAATTCAGAAGGAAAAATGTGGGTTATTAAGTAGGAACAAGTCTCTCTGGATATATTTACACCAACTCATGGAAACCATTTTCCTTAGAAACCTCTGTGACAATCTATTTTCTAGTCTCAGTATTGCTTTAAGTTTGACAGATAATAATAAAATACAATGAAATTACATCTGAGCTCTGAAATGTACATCAGCTTACAGATTCCTCATGACTTGAGTTTTTAGTTTACCAATGTGGCTCATCAACTCTCAATATTATTCTCAAGCGTTCAAGGTTTATGTCTGGGCAATGTGCCACGCTTACATAAAGGTAAGGAATACAGAAGTTATTATATATGTATATATATGCATATATGCACATATACAATGTACACGTTCTCTATCTATTAACTAAGGGGCCTTTGATATCATCAAGTCTCATTTTGTTGTCTTGTAAATGAGGACTCTGAAGCCCAGAAAGAAATGCTATTCTGAAGGCTATGAAGCAAATTGGCTTCTAAACAAAGCTTGGGGGAATAACTGTGTAGAAAGCACCTATCATATTCTGAGGACTGCAGCAAGCATTCTCTGTACATAAATTCTCATACCATTTCTATGATGTTGGTATCATCATTCTCATTTGGTAGATGAAAAAATTGAGATTAAGAAAGTACTATAACTAATAATGACCATAAATGGAATTAAAGGTTTGATACATCTGGGTTCCTTTCAGTACACCCAGTGTTTCTCTGAATGCACTCACCCCCATATCCCTGTTTTGTTTTGTTTTTTCCTATATCCACATACCAAATGGATTACTGTTTTCTTAACCTTTTCCTTAAATAGACTAAATATTTATAAAGGAAGATTTTTATCACACTTAAATGTAAAAGGAAGCTTTTTATCACACTTAAATGTAAAACAAATATCATGTGCTATAAGCAGAAGATATTTATAAAAGTAAACACAAACCAACAAAAATATTAATAAACTTTAGTTAGACTCTGCTGCTCCTTACATTGGATTTGCATTCTAGTCTTTGTTGTAAATGGATATTAGCAATGGTTACAGAGATATTAAAGGCCCAGCAACACCAAACTGAGATATGAGGATCGAAAGACAAGCAAGACAGAAAATTTTCATTATGTGATTCAGCTGTTTGATGCCACATCAGTGTCATCTAAAGTCATCTTCACTCTATCTCAGATCATTTTGAGTACCATCCTGGTACCTTCTCACTTTGAGCAAAACTGATGTACCTACAGCATCTGGGCAGGTTCTGCAGACCATGATACTCTAACTCCAGTCAGCAAGCCTGTCCAGTCAGGAGGCTTGTTAAAAACACAGATTTGAGTCTTATCAAGTTTTTGATTTAGCTTGTCTTGGGTAGAACCTGAGAATTTGCATTTTTAACACATTTCTGAGCATTGCTGAAACAATCCAAACAGGAGCAACACCTTAAGAACCACTGCTCTGGGCTGTACTTGGCAGGGAGCAGGTAGAGAATACACAATGGCACGTGTGTGAAACTTTCACCAAAAGTTTAATAGTAATTGGAAGGATCTGGTATTTTTATTGAAATAGGCAGATGCAGCCAAGAAACAATGCATTCTTGTGCTCCTGTGTGGTTTCTTCAATCCAATGAGCTCACACTGATACTACGCCACATCTGAGCAGTCCGAGGTAGTATTAGTTGAGGGATGGAGTACTTCCCCCAGACCCAACAATTCAGGTCAATTCCAGGCAACTTACTATCTGCAAGGCTCTTTGCATTAACAGCAACCACTGATCATTAATCTCAAAAGCAAAAAATGAGACTCTCCTTCTTTCTTCCACATGTTAAGACATTACATAATGTTAATAAATGCTATGACAGCTAACATTCCCTCTCTTTTGGTTGCAGTTAATAGTAATGATGAATAGTTGTAAAATGCCATTTATGAATCAGTCATTGCATTGTACTAGGTAATTACACACACACCCTCAGTCACTCACTCATTCACTCTCACAGGGAGGGTTTGAGAGGCTAAGTAACTTATCTAAGGTCATACAATTACTAAGAAGTATCACAGTGATTTAATGCCAATTTAAATGTCTATTTATTTATTTCTGTTTTTTTAATACTAAACCACCCCATGCTATTGTTACTATTCAATTTCTTTTTAATTAAAGCATATTTACAATATTGTGTTGGTTTCTGTCATAGATGACAGAAACACCAGTCATAGATACACATATGTCCCCTCTTAATCTCTTATAAAACTGTATTTTATAGAGAACTAAAAAATAAGGAGAAAGGGTTCCAGATGCTTGAAACTTTTAAAAGAAAATTTTAAAACAATGTCACTGTAAGAGAGAAATCAGTGATATTTAATCAGCAATGAAGGTAGAGTTCCCTAGGTTCAAGGATGGAAGAATGTCGAAGTTTTCTTCTTAGGAGAGTGAATAAGTGCGTAGAACCAGTCTCAGAAATCCAACCTGGCTTAGTGTACTTGAGTCAAGAGGAGGGTTTTATTCCCTTCTGATATGTTAAGGGCCATTTTGGAGGACAACTGTGGTAGAACAATCAAAACTGGATCGAGACCCACGAGCCTTGAATTCTGATTGTTGTTTTGTCTCAGTAGCTCTCACTTTATTTCTCTGAGTCCCAGGTTCACCATCTGTAAACCAGACAGCTGGCCCAAATTCCCTTAATTCTCCCTTTCAGAATGGCAGACTCCTTCAACTGGATTTATTAGCACCATACGCTTCAAAATGATTATGCTCCTCTTTCAGCATAATGGGAATATGGTTTGATTGCAAACTCAGCAGTGGGTTTCAGCCTACCGTCTTTCAAGAGCCTATTAATCTGTCCATATGTGAGGTTACCCTGCTACATTCTTTGGGATATAGCACAACTTGGAGGAGAGAATCTGAATCCTCCAAGGTAGAAATAAAATTTAAATCCATATAAATAGAATTTAAGAAGAAGAAATTTAATTATCTGATTAATTTTTAAAGTCATCAATGACAATGAAATGACAAATTCAGTAGGTGTTATTAGGAGTAATTATGGCAATATCTGAAAAGAAAACAACATCTGTGATTTGCCTGATTAATGGCTTAATGTATCAGGGCATCTGTTAATGGAGTAACACTCCTGGCGATCTCGACTGTATGTTTGCAAGATCTGGAAATAAAGAAAGGACTGGTGGAAAAGAAAGGAGCAGGGTTCCAGATTTGTTATTGGTGGTTAAGTTCCTCCTGAGAATTTTGAATTTCCCTCTGGCTACCTTGACCAGAATTGTATAGCTAATTCAGAGGATAAACGAGCTCTACCAGGTATATGAAAACAACTAGCTTCTCAGAGAGATTGCAAAAATTTTACTTTGCACCTTGTGGTTGGAGATGTGTTACCCCAGCCCTGAAGGCATGTCACAGTAGGATTTTTACTAAAGGTACACATCATGAAACTACTTGTATGCAAGAGGCTTTTTTTTTGGTGGGCGGGTGGCGGGGGGGCGGGCGGTCAGGTAGTAGTTAATAATTTAGGGAGTAAATGTATTTTTCTTTAAGCATCAATTTTCTCTTTTCAACTCAAAGGAGAACAAGGTGTTGCCACCTATAGTTGAAAACCACTGCAATGTGGCAGCTTCAGGGCATATCGAGATGAAATTGGGAAATCATATAATGGTCTCACTCTCTTCCTCAAAGCTGTATTTTCTCACTGCTTTGAGAAACAGACACAAACTACATCTGTTTCCTCAGGCTGCAATGGCTGTGGGAGGGACAGATATCATAAAACATATTCAAGCCCATTCAAACTGCAAGCTTTATTGCATGAGGAAGTAGCTTATCCTAATAAAATCAATTGCAGAAAAATACAACATTGTTACAAAAGAAATGTGGATCTCACACTCAGCAAACCAAATGCAGTTTCCAATGTGGTAAAAAGAAAAGCAGTTATGAGCTGGGCATGACTCACAAGTTAGAATTAGTGACCAGAGGAGGCAACGATTCCCCTATTATACGGAAAGGCCAAGTTGCTTTTACTCACCCCAGCAAAGATGACGTCTCTCCTGAGCTGGCTCCATTAGAAACTATGGAAAACTGGGCTTGAAAGTGGCATATTTCTCTTGTGCTGCTTGGCTAAAATATCACCTCTCTTTCCTATTGCATTTTTCATTTCTCTGATTATATCTGATGGTGTCAACGTGAGGCCTTAAGCTAACACTCCCTTGGAAATTCAGAAAAGGAGGAGGCCTGGAAAGAAACAACTCTGACCAATAAAAGAAGGAGACAAATAAGCTGCCTCACTAGAGCCCTGTGAGAAAGAGAAGAATGACCTGACTCTGAGTGTGGGGCCCAGTAACAGAACAGTGAAGGCAGTGTTCTCAGCTCGGCTGCGCGGTCACACAGCACCATCACTGTTAGATATGGCTCCTGCATAAATTTCTGCTTTCCGTGAATCACTGAACCAGCAATATAAAAACTCATAAGTGATTCTATTCTCTATACATGGAACCAAAATGACTTTGTCCATTTACCTTTTGCAACGCACATAATTAAGTGTGAGACAATTATAACCTTGTACCTCTCCTTGGGGGTTTGAAATATAATTTAGTTGCTGTGTTTCAAGGGCACTTAAGGAAGAAAAGACTCTCTGCACTGACTGTTATATCCATGCTGGTGACGAGTTTACCCTCAAAGCTTCTGAAGTCCCATTTTGCAGTAGTTGTAGTTCTTATTGATTACTGTTTGATTATACAAAATAAGGAAAGTGGGACCAGAATATTGGTGTGAATTCTTCAGACATACAGAAAATCAGAATTGTTTATGGGCTTATTGAGTGATTTGAATCACTCCCTTAAAAGGAGATTTTCATGCATAACACTTTTTAAAAGTGAGTTTTCTGTTTACAGGCCTGGAGAATCCCAAGGATGGGGTAGCCTGGTAGGCTGCCATCTATGGGGTCGCACAGAGTCAGACACAACTGAAGTGACTTAGCAGCAGCAGCAGCGGCAGCTATGAACCAGGTGCCACAAAACATCTAAACTTTAAATAGCTGTAAAGTACAAGCTAGCAACTTTTGAGAGCATAAAATCTGCCTAACAATTGAGACAGTCTAGAAATTTTTCAGAAGGCACATGACATTTCACAGCTGTCCATCTGCTAAAAAGAAGAATGCTTTGCAAGTCCTGGTTTCTTTCTCTCCCTTGTCTCAGAGGCCTGTGGTTTCTTGGCACTAGCATGACCTGGACTCACAGATTTGGTACATCACGGAGTGTTAGCATCAGAATTGGAGGTTGTTTGGCACTGCTTCCTTGTGGTGTGGCAGAGGACACTGAAGCTTAGAGAAGTTAACAAATCTGCTCAAGCCACATAGGAAACAGGCCACAAACCACATCTCCTCACTTCTAAAGCCAGTGCTCGTCCCCTCACCACTTCCCCAATGAACAGAGAGGTGCACACAAAGCTGGGATGAGAAGATCTAGCATATCAATCTCTTGATAATCAGGGGGACCAATGGCTACAGAGTGCTCAAAGCATAAGCTCATTTTCCAAGCTACTTAGAAACTGTAAATATTGATACTAACAGGCATGTGCCAAGTTATTTGCATCATGAAGTTGAAATTAAATATCTCTGTCCAGCTAATTAGAACCCTAATGACAAGTAATAGATAGCAGAGACTGTGTTCAGTTTTTGCTAGAGAGGCTATATTTCTTTCATCTGGCTGCTGGAATTTCTCAATAAATCATGCTAAAAGATCACACATGACAGAGTTTTATGTAGTTCCTTTTTCCTGCCATCAACTTTTCTACAATTAAGTGAATTAATCATTTTTGTATTTGGATTTCTCATTGGATGCATCATGCTCTTCATGTATAATTTTTAGAATTTGTCATGGTTTAGCCCTTATATTCTTGCAGCCCCAAATCACCAACTAAGAGACAATAGTTGGGGCTTCCCAGGTGGCTCAGTGGTAAAGTATCCATCTGTCAAAGCAAGAAGCAGTGGTTGACAGAAACTTTTGCTTCTTCATCTCCCACCCACCCATACCACACAACCAGGATAAATTTCATATGCTTAACGCCCATTATTTACTCCATGCTGTGCAAATTTTACTGGTGGTAACTGTAATTATTAATGAGTGGTTACTCTGTGCCAAGCACTGGGGTAAGTACTCTATCTACATAATTAGACTCATTTTATTCCTGAATATCCTTAACAGTTTGACTTAATGATTCTTATTTTTAAAAAACTCATAAAATTCTTCATACATTAACAGAAGTAGTTGCAGGGAAAAATCTTGTAGTCACTTTGATAAGTCAGTGCTTATTTGTCTTGATTTTAGTCAAGAGAAAGTTAAAGGTCTAGAAAAATCTTCACTGAACAAGCAGAGTAATGTTTGAAGTGCTTGGAATGGAAAATAACTTGAGGCCTTTTAGCTGGTTAACTAGATGCAACACTGGTTGAGGACTAATGAACAAGGGTTGGAAAAAGTACTGAGTAATAACAAGATCATGAGGAGGAGTTAGTTACAGGAGAGACTAGCCGTGAAACTTAGTGCCTTCAGGACTGAAGTATGGGGATGGACCACAGGGCAGCAGCCCAGGACAGTTACATCTCTGGAGACGTAACATGATGGAACACGGTTACCAGCTCTCCCCTTGGGAAGAATACGGTATAAGCAGCCTGAGAAAGAGGTAAGAGGTAAGATGCCCTCAAGGGCCAGGCATGGACACTCCTTCTAAATCAGTATTCTCAAAAAGGGGTGACTTTGCCCACCCCCTCCCCCCAACAGAGGACTTTTGGCGCTATCTGGAGACATCTTTGACCATCATACTGTGACGGGGAAGCCACTGGCATCTGGCGAATAGAGCCCAGAGATGCTGATAAACATCCGACACTGCACAGAACATCCTCTTATGATGAAGAATTACCGGGCCCAAAATGTCAATAACACTGAGGTTAAGAAATTCTGCCTTAAATGTTCTCTGAGCAGGGAGCTCAAATCAGATGCTCTGTGACAATCTGGAGGGGTAGGAGTGAGGTTCACGAGAGAGGGGATTTATGTTTGCCTATGTCTGACTCATGCTGATGTGTGACAGAAAACAGCAGAACGTCGTAAAGCAATTATCCTCCAATTAAAATGAAGTAAATTTAAATTAAAAAAAAAATAACAGAACTGTTCCCTAAATTCCCGAGGTGCTGGGTCAAGCTAACCACAGAACTGAATCACCGACTAAATGAGTTTGGTGAGTCTTGTTTACCTTTCTGCAACCTAGGTTTTGCTCTTTCTCTAGACAGTTATTGAACAAACTTCTAAAGATGAGCACTTTGAAGGAGTATGAAGCCTTAGGCTGGGTCTCTAGCAATTAATTTTATTTCTGAAATAATTTTCCAAAGCAAAGACAAAATAATGATGAAAAGCCTTTATAGTAAAAAGCATTGAGGGGGCAAGGGCAGGCTCAGCTGAAAAACACCAGTAACTACAGAAAACCTCAGTGGATGATTAGTTCTTGGTCATTTGTCATCAAGTAATTTATGTGATATGCAGTGTTCCTAAACCAGATGCGACAGAGTGGTAATTACCTGCACAAATATTTCATTTGGTCTGCACATACTTAAATTTTAGATTTATTGGCAGTGTTAAACATTGGGATGCTTCTCATAATAATACAGATTTTTTTTTTTTTTTTTTTTTTGTGGAACTCAACTAGCCAAAGAACTGACGACTGTGGGCTGTTGCTCATCAGTCAAGAGCTGTCCTTGCTGAATGGTGCTGCCTGGACAGGGCATGAGCAGCCCCATTCCTCAGCGGAACTGCTTCTGGAGGTTATATTACCTGTCTGGTCCTTGTTGCAATCTTAGCTTGCAATTTTTGTCTTAAAAAAATCATCCTCTTCTTTTACTTTCCTCTTTAGGGTGACCCTATATAATGATAGTGTCTTTTGCAATGTATGCAGTGTTGCCTAGATTGATTTTCATTCAGTCAGTTTTGCACCATCTTTTGGCTATGTTTGTGTTAATTACAGTTATGACTTTTGGATGACTTTGTTTTTCTTTTTCTTTCAATTTTTCTGGTTACTCAAAAGGTGACTAAATTGTAAAAAATGACTCATTGTTAACCCCCTGGGATGGAAAGCCACCACAATTCCTGTCCTACCCATTTTGTTAGCTTAATAATTTTTGATATATAAAACATGAATAAAATAGTTCCCAAATAAATATTTTGACCATCACTTAAGGAAACTTGGTAAGCATAATTTACTGAGATCTATATAAAATTAGTTTTAGAATAAAATACTGCATACTGATATTGAAAGTGAGGATAGATATTTTATACTGTCAGATGAAGTCATTAGAAAGTCACAAAAAAAGCTTGTGAACCAGTGTTCCTTTACACTCTTAAAAATTATTTAGGGTTTTTTGTTTATGCATGCTATATCCATCTACACTTACTGTATTAGAAATTTAAAATTAGAAAAATCCAAATTATTTATTCATTTCTTTAAAATAATTAGTGAGAATTTTTCTAAATCTTATTAGTTGTTTGGATTCATAGAAGACATCTGCATTCTCATATGCATTTATCCACTTGTTCTGTTGCATCATGTTGTTTTGCTTGAAATACATGAAGAAAATCCAGCCTTATACATAGTTATAAAGGGGAGCACTCATGGGCCCCCAAAAGAGCTTTGAGAACTGTGGTTACCTTTGTGTGTTGAATTGGCTATGCTACAGTGTCTGTTTATTCAGCCAGGGACTAGTCTAGGTGGTGTGGAGGTATTTTAGTAGGCGTGACTAAAGTCCATAATCAGTCCATCAAAAATAGGGCCTGATTCATTCAGTTGAAAGGACTTGGAAACACAGCTGTGTCTTCTCAGAAGAAGAAGAAAAAAATGCCATCTATAAACAGCAGTTTCAACTCATACTTGAGAATTCCAGCAGGCCAGCTAATGGCTTTCCCTATGAATGTTATACTTGAATAGCTAGCCCACCAATCATGTAAGCCAATTCCTTGCAATAAATCAATAAATCCTCTCTCTATATATGTATGTCTGTGTGTGTGTGTGTGTCTGTGTGTTTCTGTGTGTGTATAAAACCTAGTGGTTCTGTTCCTCTGGCTGAACTCTGACAAAGGAACGCCCTTGGGGGTCCTCAGACCACACTGTGAGAATCACTGATATAAGATATACTTTATAAAGTCTTTATGTCAGTTACCTAATTGGCTCAACATAATAATTCTATGAAATAATTCAATGAAACTAAGCCATGCCGTCTGGGACCACCCAAGATGGACAGGTCATGGTGGAGAGGTCTGACAGAATGTGATCCACTGGAGAAGGGAATGGCAAGCCACTTCAGTATCTTGCCTTGAGAACCCCATGAACAGTATGAAAAGGTAAAATGATAGGATACTGAAAGAGGAACTCCTTGGGGAAGTAGGTGTCCAATATGCTACTGGAGGTCAGTGGAGAAATAACTCCAGAAGGAATGAAGGGATGGAGCCAAAGCAAAAACAAAACCCAGCTGTGGATATGACTGGCGATAGAAGCAAGGTCCGATGCTATAAAGAGCAATGTTGCATAGGAACCTGGAATGTCAGGTCCATGAATCAGGGCAAATTGGAAGTGGTAAAATAGGAGATGGCAAGAGTGAACGTCGACATTCTAGGAATCAGCGAGCTAAAATGGATTGGAATGGGTGAATTTAACTCAGATGACCATTATATTTACTACTGTGGGCAGGAATCCCTTAGAAGAAATGGAGTAGGCATCATGGTCGACAAAAAGAGTTCGAAATGCAGTACTTGGATGCAATCTCAAAAATGACAGAATCATCTCTCTTCATTTCCAAGGCAAACCACTCAATATCACGGTAATGCAAGCCTATGCCCCAACGAGTAATGCTGAAGAAGCTGAAGTTGAATGGTTCTATGAAGACCTACAAGACCTTTTAGAACTAACACCCAAAAAAGATGTCCTTTTCATTATAGGGGGAAGTCAAAAGTAGGAAGTCAAGAAACACCTGAAGTAACAGGCAAATTTGGCCTTGGAATGTGGAATGAAGCAGGGCAAAGGCTAATAGAGTTTTGCCAAGAGAACGCACTGGTCCTAGCAAACATCCTCTTGCAACAACACAAGAGAAGACTCTACACATGGACATCACCAGATGGTCAACACCGAAATCAGATTGATTATATTCTTTGCAGCCAAAGATGGAGAAACTCTATACAGTTAGCAAAAACAAGACTGGGAGCTGACTGTGGCTCAGATCATGAACTCCTTATTGCCAAATTCAGACTTAAATTGAAGAAAGT
>SJYQ01002404.1:1799313-1818450 GCA_006410935.1 Redunca redunca
AAAGAGATTAAAAAAAAAAAAGAAAGTGAAAGTGGAGAGTGAAAAAGTTGGCTGAAAGCTCAACATTCAGAAAACTAAGATCATGGCATCTGGTCCCATCACTTCATGGCAAATAGATGGGGAAACAGTGGAAACAGTGTCTGACTTAATTTTTTGGGGCTCCAAAATTACTGCAGATGGTGACTGCAGCCATGAAATTAAAAGACACTCCTTGGAAGGAGAGTTATGACCAACCTAGACAGCATATTCAAAAGCAGAGACATTACTTTGCCAACAAAGATCCATCTAGTCAAGGCTTTGGTTTTTCCAGTGGTCATGTATGGATGTGAGAGTTGGACTGTGAAGAAAGCTGAGTGCCGAAGAATTGATGCTTTTGAACTGTGGTGTTGGAGAAGACTCTTGAGAGTCCCTTGGACTGCAAGGAGATCCAACCAGTCCATCCTAAAGGAGATCAGTCCTGGATGTTCATTGGAATAACTGATGTTGAAGCTAAACTCCAATACTTTGGCCACCTCATGCAAAGAGTTGACTCATTGGAAAAGACCCTGATGCTGGGAGGGATTGGGGCAGGAGGAGAAGGGGATGACAGGGGATGAGATGGCTGGATGGCATCACCAACTTGATGGACATGAGTTTGGGTAATCTCCAGGAGTTGGTGATGGAAAGGGAGGCCTGGTGTGCTGTGGTTCATGGGGTGGCAAAGAGTCAGACACGACTGAGCAAGTGAACTGAACTGAATAATTCTATGAAGCAAAAGGCAGAAATCATTATTTCTTTCCCCAGAGATGATATTTATCAAATGTCACATGCCCATCAGAGGCTCTTAGTCTGGATCCTTAACAACAGCAACAATTCCAGTGCTCCTATCCTTCAGCATAATAACTGTCAATATGTTTGCAAGTATACACACAGATCTGTATGTAGGTCAAGAAACAGCAGTGAGAATCAGACACAGAACAATGGACTTGGTCAAAACTGGGAAAGGAGTAAGTCAAGGCTTTACAATGACATCCGTTTATTTAATTTCCATGCAGATACATCATGCAAAATATCAGGCTGGATAAATAACAAGCTGGAGTCAAGATTTCCAGGAGAAATATCAACAACTTGAGATATGGAGATGAAACCACTAATAGCAGAAAGTGAAAAGGAACTAAAGAGCCTCTTGCTGAGGGTGAAAAAAGTGTGAAAAAGCTGGTTTGAAACTCAACATTCAAAAACCTAAGATCATGGCATCCAGTTCCATCACTTCATGGCAAATAGGTGGGGAAACAATGGAAACAGTGACAGACTTATTTTCCTGGGCTTCAAAATCACCATGGATGGTGACTGCAGCCACAAAATTAAAAGACGCTTGCTCCTTGCAAGAAAAGCTATGACAAACCTAGATGGCATATTAAAAAACAGACATCATTTGCTGACAAAGGTCCCTCTAGTCAAAGCTATGGTTTTTCCAGTAGTCATGTACATATGTGAGAATTAGACAACAAAAAAGGGTGAGTGCAGAACTGATGCTTTCAAATTGTGGTGCTGGGGAAGACTCTTGAGTCCCTTGGACAGTGGGGAGATCAAACCAGTCAATTCTAAAGGAAATCAATGCTGAAATTCACTGGAAGGACTGATGCTGAAGCTGAAGCTCCAATACTTTGGCTACCTGATGTGAAGAGCCAACTCATTGGAAAAGACCCTGATGCTGGGAAAGATTGAGGGCATAAAGAGAAGGGGGTGACAAGAGGATGAGATGGTTGAATGGCATCACTGACTCAGTGGACATGAGTCTGAGCAAGCTCTGGGAGATAGCGAAGGACAGGGAAGCCTGGTGTGTGATAGTCCATGGGGTTGCAAAGAGTTGGACATGACTTCGCAACTGAACAACAACACAGATCTAGACAGTCATATTACTTAATGCACACACACCACACAGAAATTCTTTAGAAAAAGTAGATGGGACTTAAAACCTTTAAGTTGGTTTCCACGGAAAAGTGATACTAAAGAAACATATGGCTTTGTTTAATGCTCGAGCAACTTATAATGTGCCTGGTAGAATATTACTCACTCCTAAAGGTATAAGATTCAATGAGATGATTAGGAATTTGATTCTTTACCAATAATTTTTAAGTACCAGGCTCTGGAATAGGGCTGTTCTCATCTTTTTCAGCTACTGCCATTATGGAATGGATCCCCCATGGATATATTTGATGCTCCCACTACTCAGCGAATTTATGGAAGACAGGAATAGTCACTGACCAGGGGGTACTTAGTAATAATGACCTGTTCACTGAATGACTGAGGATGCCAAGGATGGGTGCAATACCCAGATGTGAAAAGAAAGAGCAAAAGTGGGAAAGTTTGGAGAAATAAAAAAACCAAAGAGCTTAAAGAAGGACTATGGCTTTTAAAAAAGAACAAAGAGGAAACTGAGCTGGAGAAAAGAGTGTGTATCCAAGAGTAATACAAGAGTTATGTGAACAAATGAAAGGCTTCCATTGTAGGAAAGACTGGCCAAGGAGTCTGTCTTTCAATAGGAAGAAGAGGCAGAATAATATCATGACTGAGAGAATAAACTTTAGTCAGACAGATGTGAGTTTGGTCTTAGTTACATCACACATTACCTATGTGATCTTGGGTAAATTGCCTTATATTTTTGGTCCCAGTTTCTACAACCATGAACTTCAGTTACTGTGAAGATTAAGGAAGTACATATAAAGTACATCACATAGTGTCTAGCATAGAGTAAATCCAGTGAGTGTTGGCTCCCATGATTATTAATGTTACTACTGTAATTATTATTAATTCTAGAGGCAGTATGCAGCCCGTGGGAGGCTTTTAACTGGGATGGTGCTAGACAGACACCTGTCAATTTTGAAAATATATTTGATGCTAGTTAGAATGAATCATTAAAGGGAAATATTGAAGCTAGAATAATCAGGAAATTACTTTAATAGTACAAGCACAAAGAAGTGACAGAGGTAATTAATATTCTAGCCCAGTGCTCCTTCCACTGGATCAGCCAATACACAACAGATTGGACTTTTGCATTTCATTATTCTAAATAGGAGCAAAAGTTCTCTTTTTAAGCATAATTGGGAAAAGAGAAACTGTATAAAATTTTGCAAGCATATTTAATTTCAATACATCATTGGTCAGATTTAGGGGAGAATCTTAGAAGCTGAAAGTTGCAAATTTTAGATTGTCAAACTTTCTGACATACCTATTACATTTTCAAGTTCTCTCTGCTTACATGGCAAATTAACTAGAGGTTCCCAGGAAATGAACTGCTAAGGAGGCACCAGTCTAGGCTAATAATAAAAAGCAAAACTGCTTACAAGTCACATAAATATCTTTGTGTATGTCCAGGATCTTCTAAGAGAGACACATAGCTGGATATGTGATATATACAGAACTTACAAATGGTGGCTATTCACATTCAGTGAAATCTACATGTTAATATCTGGGTATGCTGGCAGTAAAATCAGCTGATGACAGGTAAGTAGACTAGTAGGTAAGTAGGAGGATTCACTTGCCAGTATATGGCACTGGTCACAATATATGAACAAACACTCGTCTTGTTAATATAGCACTAGTCTTTTTATGCCTGTATCCAGTAAGTAATAATCACATCTTTCAATTTTCAGTCTTAGTGTGAGGTTTCATCTTTATTTTTGATGCAGATCAAAACTAAAATAAGTCACCACCCCATACCGGTCAGAACAGCCATCATTAAAAAGTCTACAAATGAAAAATGCTGGAAAGGTTATGGAGAAAAGTGAACCTTCCTACACTGTTGGTAAGAATGCAAATTGGTGCAGCCACTATGGAAAAAAATATGGAGGTTCCTTAAGAAAGCTAAAAATAGAGTTGCCGTAAGATTCAGCAAGCCCTTTCCTGGGCATATATCCAGAAACTGTATCTTTGAAAAGATATATGCATTCTTATGTTCATGGCAGCACTATTTAAAATAGCCAACACAAAGAAGCAACGTAAATATCTACTAGTAGATAAATGTATAAAGAATATACAGTACATATATACAATGGAATACTACTCAGCCATTAAAAAGAGTGAAATAATGTCATTAGTAGAAATATGATGGACCCAGAAATTATTATACTAAGCCAAGTCAGACAGAGAAAGACAAATACCATGATATCACTTTTATGTAGAATTTAAAATAAGATGCAGATGAATTTATCTATAAAACAGAAACAGACTCAACAGACAACAGATGTGGTTGCCAAGCAGGTAGGTAGGAGAGGCATGGATTGGAAGTCTGGAATTAGCAGATGTAAACTATTGAACAGTACATAGAATGGGTAAACAAAATAGAGTTAAACCAATGAACTTGGAATAACAACTTAAGATGAAACAGGCCTTAGGTTTTATGTAATCCAATATTAGCATATCACAGATAAAGGAGACAAAGACTCAGGAAGTTAAGTGGGGTCATGAGTCAAGGTTGCCACCAGGACTATCTTGTAACTTCCAATCAAATGTACTTTTGCCACTTCACACTGTCTCAGTGTGGTCACATGACCACTGTCTTCCTACCCAGCTGTTTTCTACCTCTTTACTTTAGCAAAAAAGAAAAATTCATTGGCTCACAGAACTGGAAAGTTCTGAGACCCAAGGGCTCCATTACATGTTTTAAGCAGGCTTTCTCCATGTGGTGGCCAGATGGCCTTTGTAACCTCCAGACTCATACTGACTCAACCCAGAAGCCTCATTAGAAAGTCTTTCCTGACACATTTTATCTTGCCAAAGTCTCAGGAAAACCTCTGGTTCATTCTGGATTGGGTACCTAACTCCACCATACAGCAATACATTGTCTGTGCCAACGTCTTTTAAACCACACTGAATATATTATTCACAGAAAAGAGGGTTATCTAATTAAATAGAAGTCAGGGATTTTAAAAACAGGTACAAGCAAAAAATATATATTATAAAATTATATTAACAAATATATATTATAAACATACTTCTAAAATAAAACCATATGGAAGGAAATATCTAGAAACAGAAGCTTACCAAACACAGGATGTCAACTATGGTAATGGTGTTGCTTTTCTTCTTTTAAATAATTTGTGTCAATTTCTGTAATGACAAAGATAAAGAAAAATCTCATTTCAAGAGATGAAGGATTGATTCACTATGGCTTACATCATAATAATTGCTTTTATACATACTCAACATACAATATTTTCTATTCTCTGCACAGGGTCTGGAATTCAGTGAATGCTCATTCTCATTCTTTGCACACATACAATAGTTAGCTTGATTTGTGCTAAGGCTACTGTCATCACCTTTCTATCACCACACACTGACAGTATCATTTACGTCATGAAGTCTCAGTTCAAAGACACCATGGACTATAAACTGTTCCATATTTTTGATTTTCAATGTTTGAGCTTTTGAATGCCACAATTTCTAGAATGGCTTGCCATTTGCTCTGGGATTTCATAGCACATATTCCCCATTCTGCTTATACTTCAGTGGAATTTCTATTATTCAGATTTTCTTTCTTAATTTCAATTGACATGAACTTTGGTTATTATGTCTGAGAATTTCACGAATATAGCTCAAATTTTGTCATCTGATAAAATTAAGTTTCTACAATGTCACTCTGGAGAATAACCACAGACTTAAATGAAGCACAAATTGTTAAGAAACTGTCACCTGTCTAATTTCATTGGAGATCAATGAGGCAGAGTATGATCATAGTTAGGAGACAGGGCTATTTAAACAGTTCTGGGTTCAAATCCTACCATCTTACTGGCTACTGCTGCTGCTAAGTCGCTTCAGTCATTTCTGACTCTGTGCGACCCCAGAGACGGCAGCCAACCAGGCTCTCCCGTCCCTGGGATTCTCCAGGTAAGAACACAGGAGTGGGTTGGCTGGTCTTAGTCAAATTAGTTTACACAATAAGACTTAATAACCTCATCTATAATGTGGGACAGCACCATTACCTAATTCATAGGTAATGCATGTAGAGGTGTGGTACTCTTTGAACTCTAAATACAGATTAACTATTGTTATGATAGCTATTGGAGAAGGCAAGGGCACCCCACTCCAGTACTCTTGCCTGAAGAATGCCATGGACGGAGGAGCCTGGTGGGCTGCAGTCCATGGGGTCGCCAAGAGTTGGACACGACTGAATGACTTCACTTTCACTTTTCACTTTCATGCATTGGAGAAGGAAATGGCAACCCACTCCAATGTTCTTGCCTGGAGAATCCAAAGTAGCTTATTTATGGGCAATAAAATAAAGAGCAGAAATAGCATCTGCTGCAGTTTGCAAGCACAAAATAAAAATGCACATATTCATTTATGAATGCTGATTTTACTGATAGACAATTTTTATGTTTTCCCAAGAAGCCTTCCCACATTTCTTTGTTTTCATTTGTCCACCTCCTTTTGGATTCTTTATCATCACTTTTAAAAAATAGTTTTGAGGTACAACTGACCTTGTACCTCAAATAAAAAATGTATATATTTAAGGTACACAAAATGATTTGATATACATATACAAATGATAATCATAACCAAGCCAGTTAACACACCCATCACTTCACATAGTTACCTTTTTTTGTTTGTGTGGTGAAAACACTTGAGATCTACTCTCTTGGTGACTTTCAAGTAATTAATAATCACATCCTGTGGTGGTCATTGCTCCTGGTCACCAACAGTCATCTCTTCTGTGCATGCATGCTAAGTTGCTTCAGTCGTGTCTGACTCTTTGCAACCCTATAGACTGTAGCCTGCCAGGCTATGCTGTCTATGGGGATTCTCCAGGCAAGAATACTGGAGCGAGTTGTCATGCCCCTCTCCAGGGAATCTTCCTGGCCCCGGGATCAGACCCGTTATCTCTTGCGTCTCCTGCATTGGCAGGTGAGTTCTTTACCACTAGTGCCACCTGGGAAGCCCACCAGTACTGTACTTTTGGGCATTTATGAAGGTCACCCTTTCCCATGCCTTAAAGAAATGCGTGGCCATGACAGTGATGTAAGAGAAGTGACCCATGTGCTTCCAGGTGGAAGCACTTAAGCTCATGTGTGTGCTTTCTCTCGTTCAGTCCTTGTTAACATGACCACCAACCTTCTGAAATGCAGAGCTGTTGTCAGTCGAGAGTTGTAGAGTGAGGATGATGTAGAACAGAGTGACAAATAATACATGAACAAGGAATAAAGCTTGTTTCACAAACACAGTTTAAGTACTAATTACAGACTGCTTGAACATAAACTGTTGCATAGTATTCTTTTCAACTGAAATTTAAGCAGCTTCTCTGGGGAAATGACATGTTGCTTCTTGTACAGTCTCTGTATCATCACCCTGAGCTTAGTATAAGAAATCAATAAATACTTGTCAATGGACTGACCAGGGAAAGGAACTTCATTTCCTCCTCCCTGAAGTGAACAATTTGAAGTGAAATTTGACTATTTTACATTAAGTTAGAAGTGGACTTACATACAGTTACTATAGATATATGGACTGGGACAAAAGCTCCTCTTAAAATCTTCTAAGACTCCTCAAACTCTCCTTTTGTATAGATGTGTCTAAGGCCCATAAATCTCATATTATTATTCACTTGCTCACAGGGGCCAAAATAAATCTATGTCTTATTTCTATTACCTTTTAATATTCTTCTATTATCAAAGATATGGAAGGAGAAAGGTAATGGAGGATGGACTTTCTGATAATTTAGCTGTCATCTTTAGCATCATGGTTTGACTAAAGGCTGGAATGTTCAAACCACGATTATAAATGGTGGTATATAAAGTGTTTCCTGGGACTTTGGTCCAGGAGCAGTTTACATTTTTAGTAGTTTCAAGCATTCAATTTGATATTTCCTTGTTGCATCTCCTTAATAGGATGGTGGAGGCAGAAGTATCAGATGTGAAGGTATCTCAGATTGTGCCTTAACAGGAAGAAAAGCCCAGGCACCAAAAGTTTGCTAAGGACAGTTTTTATACAAATAGCCTTGGGAAAGACTTTCAAAACCTTGTTCAACAACTCCAGAATTATTCTCCATTTTATTACTCCTCAATAGTCAGCAGTCCCCATATCTTGCTGTCCCTTTACTGCCTCTTCCGTTTGTTGTCTCTTTCACTTTGTCATCTTGTGAGTCTTGTTTCTGATTTCCAGGATCTGCCTTGACCTCTGGTGCCTGTGCAGGGTACAAATCCCATCTCTGCAATCACATCAGTAACATCATAACAGAAACTCCCCAACTGTATATCCATAAATGGTTCTCCCCACAATTCTCCACTGCAACTAAATTTGAATCGGGGTAGACAGTATAGGATGAGAGGCCCATGTCTGATTTGCCATCCACTTCAGCAGTGACTAATATTCCACTACCCTTGGTATCTTTTACTTCTCCAAGAAAGTCTGTGGGAATGATCCATTCAGATTAGTTTCATAAGATCAAAGCTCTATATTCTCACTTTTTCACATTTTAATGTTTCTGAAATTCTGGTGCCTCTTACACTTGATATTTAATCTCCAAATGCTATCATTCAATTTATAAAGAAATATATAATTGATTGCATCTTAAACTTCAAGGTTAAAATTACTTCTCATATTTTATTGTTCAGTTGCTAAGCCATCTCCTACTCTTTATGACCCCATGGACTGTGGCACACCAGGCTTCCCTGTCCTTCATTAGCTCCTGGAGTTGCTCAAACTCATATGCATTGAGTCAGTGATGTGATCCAACCATCTCATCCTCTGTCACCCCCTTCTCCACCTGCTCTCAATATTTCCCAGCATTGGGGTCTTTTCCAATGAGTTGACTCTTTGCATCAGGGGCCAATGTACTGGAGCTCACAAATCAGATCTAATCCTGTGACAAACAGATTCAAGGGATTAGATCTGATTTGTGAACTTCTCATATTAGAGGTTCTCAAGTACACTTTATGACTTTGGCTTTTTATTTCACTGAATGCACGCCATTTAACAGAGCTAAAGGGTGATAAATTTAAGAACTATGAAAGGCAACCAAATCCTGAGCATCACAGGCTAGAAGAATATTGAGCCTGGTTTGCACAGCTGTGTCTGGTCTGCCCTCTATGCTTCCGTACAAAACAACAACCATTCATCAGGAGAAGCAGTCAGAACATCATCACATCTGGGGTCGAATAGCAGCTAATTTTACACAGAAATAGTGCCTATTTGACTTTTTCCTCAAGTTCTTTTGGCATTCCAATCAATGTAAACATGTTGACTAAATGGTTATTTTCTCAGGGAAAACTATTTCATCTGATCCCATTTACTCTTTTTCTCATACTTAAATTTACAAGTAAACATTCCAGGGTTCACAATGAGGCTTTACTTCATTTCCCTATCTGCATCCAACATTTTACTTGTTGAAACCAATGCTATGAAGTTTATAATTTTCTTTAGACAAAAACATGTACACCAAAACCCCACCAAAACACTGCATCTTTTCCAATAACCCCATTTTAAGGCATAAAAGGGCTTCCCCGGTGGCTCAGAGGGTAAAGCACCTGCATGCAATGCGGGAGACCCAGGTTTGATCCCCGGGTCGGGAAGTTCCCCTGGAGAAGGAAATGGCAACCCACTCCAGTATCCTTGCCTGGAGAATCCCATGGATGGAAGAGCCTGGTGGGCTACAGTCCATGGGGTTGCAAAGAGTCGGACAGGACTGAGCGAGCTCCCTAAGCATATGATAACAAATTCATATCCCAATATGAAAACACACCATCTAAAATCTGCTGTTTTACTTATATGTGTCTCTCTAATCTGAATGTCAGAGATTGAATTATCATACTTATAAAGAAATCTTTTTCTCCTCAACAAATCAACTACAGGATACTGCCCTAAACTTTGGGAAGGTAAATGACTTTTTCTAAGACCCACAGATTAGTAAGGACTAGCTAGCTTTTATTGGGATTTAATCCTTACGCATGGATTTAAATTTCCAGGAATGCTTGGTGAGGAGAATCCTAGAGTTCACACCACAATACCTATACAGATTGAGGGAATCAAGATTTGGGGCCCTGATTATTTAATGAAGCCAGGGATATATTATTACCCACCCAATCTACAATTATTCAATTGCATTAATTAAGTAGGGAAGCCAAGTGATTCCTGTAAGAGTTAAATATGTACTAACCACTAGGAGTCAGTGAGATTATGAATGTTCACGGAAAATGATTCACACAGACCAACCTGGTTCTAATTTCACTTCTGCCACCTTTCCCTGGTTGTTTGACCTTATAAAACTACTTAGCCTTAAGTTTCTTCTGAAAAATAAGCAAAATAATAGCTACTTTACATGATTATAAATTCCCCCCCCCCTCTTTCTATATATATATCTATCCAATGTGTGTATATATACATATTTGGTATAATGAGTAATCAATGGCAATTTCATTATCACTGTACTGTACCCAACCGAACTGTAAACTCAAATACTCTAATAGCTCTCATTTCTTCTATCAATATGAGAAACAGACAATGAAATTCATCTCCTAGGATACCATCATTTATTAGTTCACCCTCACTTTCTATTTGTTTAAGAGAAGTTGAGAGAGTAGGATTAACTATAAAAATCATACAAATGTCTAATTTCAAGGAAATAGTGCCTGTGGGACAGAAAATAGTTGTATAATTGCCTCTTTTTTTCAGTTGAGAAAATAAAAGTCTGAACAAGCTTACTCACAAAACCTTCCATTTGAAATTTTTCCTAGCACCTCCTTCATAAAAACCTCCTGCAAATAACTGGTATAGAACTGGGAAGCAACATCAAGGGAAAACGAAAACTGCTACAAACACAGTAAACCATAGAATACTAGAATAGGAAAAGCAACTTAAAAAGGATTAGTGAGAGGGAGATATTAAAGAGACAAACCTTTTACTTGTCCCTGAAATTATATAAAATTGTCATAACTCATCAGTAAAAATATACCCAAATCAATGGCAACTTCTTTAATAGAAAGACCATATTCTCTTCAAATTGCCAGAAGACTCTTCCAAGTGTACATTTGTGCATGTGGTACATCAAATAATAGGGGGTAAGTTTTGTTATTTCAGCAAGGAACAGTAGTTTTTAGAAAGTAAAGTGATGCTGTTTCCAAGCCTTCACTCCTACAATGAGATTGGAAAAAGAGAGTTTTGAATTTGCTAAGGCTGCTATAACAAAGTACCGCAAGTGGGTGGCTTAAACAATAGAAGTTTATAGTCTCACAGTTCTGGAGGCTAAGCCCAGATCAGGCTGTTNTTTTTAAGTATTTTAAAAATAAATTTAAAAGTCAAATTTTTAAAAAGAACCTATGAAATAAGTAACAGTCATGAACTAGACAAACATTTGAAAGATAGCATGCAAATGACTAAAATATGGGAACTAATGATTCTTTCTTTTACCTGAAGGCATTTGCATAGAGGAACAAAACATTCCACTGGATGCTCAATAAATGCATTCAGTTGCAGGAAAAAGGTGTCCTCCATACCCAGTTGGCATGTTTTGGTGGGGCAGAGAGCAAAAACATGGAAATCCAACAGATCTCTTTTTTGCTGGAATAGAACAAGGACTAAATTCCAACCACCTTACGAGCTGGTGGCAAGCCCTCCTTCTTCCTTTCTATTTTCATCCCAGCTTTCCTGGTTTGCATTATGTTTGATGCCAAAAGCCACCACTGATCCTTTTGGGAATAGGCAGAGTATATAAAAAAGGGAGGTGATTAATCAGTATTTGTTGAATAAATGAATATATAAGTGAATGAATAAGTTAACAGAGAAAACAGAGGGACTAAGAGGGAGAATTTGCAAAGATCTGATTGTTCTTAGCTCTCCTGTTTTAATAAGGAGAGTTGATTCAAGGAGTACACTGTAATTCTAACAAGGAAGATAGCACTATGCATGACCCAGATGGGAAACATGGGGTCTGAATAGGCAGGAAATTAGAGAAAACACTCCTTAGCGATTGTTTGTCTTCTCTCTAGATGCATTGGAGGACTGCCTGATAATCCCAGATGGATCCAGAAATGACTTTTCAGGCAATCAGAGGAGACTGAAGCTGATGGTCACCTTTGTATCTTGGATTAAGCGTATCGATCCTAACTTACAGGAATCATGAAAATAAAATCCTGGTTGTTGGTAGAAAGGAAATTGATAAAAGTCCATCTGAGAGGGAATCCAGCCTGAATTAATAAGAGAGAGAAAACACTCCATGTCTTCATTCTCTGCTCAGGAAGTCCATCAGTGTGACTCTGAAAGCTCTTCTGGGGGAACAAGAGAAACTCCCTGGTGTCTATGTGGAAGCTGTTTTCATCCTAGTTGATGGGAAGATTCATGGGCTGTTGGAGAAAAACATCTGTTGCAGAGCAAACAGAAATATGAGTGAATTAAACCTATTGTTCTTGACTCTCTAGTTTTCAACACATCTTCTTTCGTAAAATGGGGCTTCCCTGGTAGCTCAGACAGTAAAGAATATGCCTGCAATGTGGGAGACCAGGGTTTGATCCCTGGGTTGGGAAGATCCCCTGGAGAAGGGCATGACAACCCACTTCAGTATTCTTGCCTGGAGAATGCCATGGATGGAGGAGCCTGGCGGACTACAGTTGATGAGGTTGAAAGAGTCAGACATGACTGAGTGACTAACACTTTCACTTCACTATCCTTTGTAATATAGAACTTACATATATGTTCCCTCTCTCCTAAACTGGACTCTGCCCAAAGGTAGGATCTATTTCCTGATTCACTTTTGTTGTCCCATGGTACCCATTATTTGAGACACAATAGGTGCTCAGTAACCCAGACGGCATATTAAAAAGCAGATACATTTCTTTGCTAACAAAGGTCTGTCTAGTCAAAGCTATGGCTTTTCCAGTAGTCATGTATGGATGTGAGAGCTGGACTATAAAGAAAGCTGAATGCAGAAGAATTGATGCTTTTGAACCGTGGTGTTGAAGAAGACTCTTGAGAATCCCTTGGTCTGTAAGGAGATCCAACCAGTCTATCCTAAAGGAAATCAGTCCTGAATATTCATTGGAAGGACTGACGCTGAAGCTGAAGCTCCAATACTTTGTCCACCTGATGAGAAGAACTGACTCACTGGAAAAGACCCTGATGCTGGGAAGGATTGAAGGCAGGAGGAAAAGGGGATGACAGAGGATGAGATGTTTGGATGGCATTACTGACTCGATGGACTTGAATTTGAGCAAGCTTGGGGAAATTGGTGATGAACAGGGAAGCCTGGCATGCTGCCATCCATGGGGTTGCAAAGAGTCGGACACGACTGAGCAATTGAAATGATGAATGAAAATAGACATTTGAAAATTGCTACGGCTGCCGTTTAAATTCTTCTCCATGAATATTTGAGTGCTTACCATGAACCAGACAACTTTTTCACTGGGAGAAATTTTACAACAACCTCATTTGTAAAGACATTTGTAGACCTGAGGCTGATTTGCCATGAACATTAGTAACATTTATACAACTGAGATCATGAGAAACAAAGAGAGAAGGGGATACGGTAAAGGGGTGTGGGTGCACAGAGAAAGAGGAATCAGCTTGGGGATTGCTGAGGGTGGAGATCAGGGAAGGAGCATTTGTTGAAAGCTTTGAAGGATGAAACTTAACAGATGTAGGTAACTCTGGAGAAGGATGTCCCAAGGGAAGATTACACCCCAGACAAAATCTTGAGATGGGATAGAACAGTTTTTTGGGGGGAGGGGTGATGGGTAGAGGGGCTATAATAATGTTTACAATGTAGGGATGTGTATGTTTGTGTATGTGTGTGCAAGTGTTTGAGAGAGAGAGGAGAGAGAAAGAACTGGGGAGAAAGGACAAAGAGAGAACAAGAATCAAGGAGTTAAGGCCATCTGGGCACAGATTTCACAGAGCCTTAAGAACTCGCTGAAGCCATTTGGAGTTAACTAAATAATGCAGGTCATGGAGCAGGGACATGAAAAATCTCAGCTGCTCTTTAGGATCTGGACACAACAATTAGCTCATCTGACCAACAAATTTAGGCGAGCGTTAGTAACGCCCCCTCCTCCAAGGTCATTCTTTTCCTCCCTGATATCATAGGTGCACATCCAAAAGGAGACTCCAAAAGATGATGGCAGACTCAAGGAATGGCTCCCTGCTGGAATTTCATCCCAGTAAGTAAGGACAACACAAGAGGGAAACAGTGTGGGCATCCTTCTATAGCACAAGCCACATTTGTCTCAATTTGAGAGGCTGATTGTTTTTTCTAAAGCTTCCCTTGAACATATGCCCTTAAAGGGAATGATTTAAGTGTTTATTTTTACTTTTCAGCAGGAAATGTATTCCTGTGCAATCAAATACCTAGAACTGATGAGAAAGCTATATTTCACAAAGGAATGTCAGATGATAAGCATAGGATGAGTGACAAAATTAGAAAACATGTCTAAGCTCTCATGTAATTGATTCAGGCAAGAATTTTCAACTGGTGTTAAAACTATTTGGTGAATGGAAATACGTTGTAGAAATGTGAGGAACAAAACAAAAGTGAGATTTCATAGCTCTTCTGATCTAAGCTCAGCATTGGCCCCTTTCACTCTAAAACCCAGCTTCTTACAGAGGCCACCAAGGACTCACATCACCTGCCTCCAATCCTTTTCTGAATTCAACCTGTGATCCCCTTGTTCCTATAACTTCAGCCACATCGCCTCCTTACTAGTTTTTGAATGGATGTACCAGTCATGCATCCTTTTAACGATCTTTGCTCTCTATCCCATGTCTGGATTTCTCTTCTCCCAAATATGTGCATGGCTAAGTCTTTCCTGATACAAGTCCCTTTTAAGAATCAACTTCTTGGGTTTCCCTGGTGGCTCAGTGGTAAGAATCTGCCTGCTGATGCAGGAGGCATGGGTTTGATCCCTGATCTGGGAAGACCCCACGTGCTGCAGAGCCTGTGTGCCACAACAACTGAGCCTGTCTTGAGCCACAGCTACTGAAGCCTCAAGCCCTAGAGCCTGTTCTCTGAGCATCAGCAGAAGCCACTTTAATGAGAAGCCTGCTCACTCCAACCAGAGAGTAGCCCATGCCGCAGTGAAGTCCCAGCACAGCCATAAATAAATCAATACAATTATACAAGAACGAGAGTCAACTTCTCAACACCCTGTTTACAAATACATCCCACCCCATTGCCACGCTCGAATTCTCCCAGCCTCTGTCACTCCACTCTCTGCTTCTCCCTCCTAGGCATCTGCTAACTGCTAACCTAAGATACAATTTACCTGGGTTAGGAGACAGAGACTTTTGTCTTGTGTTTTCTGCAAAACTCCTAGGCATCTAGGATAGTACCTGGAATGCAGCAGTTGCTCAAATATTTGTTTAATGTATTGAATAAAAGCTTGAGGGCAAAGGAACCTTTGGTGAGTCACCCTTGATGAGTGGTACCACACTGCTCACACATACAGTAGGAGCACAGATCACAAGTGGGGACTGGCCTCTGTGTACAGAAAGGGGCAAGCCTGGCTCATGGGCATTTCACTACCATAAATATGTGAGAGGTGGCACCTAATGAGAGGATATGGTAAACATATTAATGCTGAGAAATTAATGAGCTTGGAGAACAGAAAATCAGTGCTTTTGACAAAGGAATCTGTTAGAGAAACAAACACAGAGGCAAGGGAAAGGGCAATACCAGTTTCTAGAATTGGGTTTCTCTGCTTCAAAGATCCAGAAGTTTTGTCTCAGATAACTTTCATTAAGAAGCCAACAGAAATTTCCCAACACCCAGGCAGCGTCTTTGAATTTTCCTCATTTTGTGAGCCATTCTAGAAACCAGCCCAGGATCTACATGCTGGGGAAATAATCTTTCATCTGACAAGGGGAATAAGGCAATCTGTTCTTCAATCTGGGGGACTGTTCTTGCAGGAGGCCAGGGTGTTAAGTATAATCACCTGTCTGGGATCAGGAAGCAGAGGGGAGGGGTCAGAAGTACGCAGTTCAATCAACCAGGCTGTGAAGTCGTTTCATTTCCTCTTCTATAGTCAGCTTTGTTTTCCCTTGTTCCTAAGATTATGATCTTTTATGTTTTTTTTCATTCCAGCAGCTCCTAACTCACGAAGTCATGGAATTAGTGCCAGGGGTTTGAAAATTCATGAGAACTAAACATTATCATTAGAATGAATAAATATCAGATTTATATATATATATGTATGTACATATACATGTACATATGTGTACACACACACACACACATATACACATAAATACACATTATTTTGAGACATGGGTGTTCCTGGGAACAATGAGATATGAATCCTATTAAAAGTGTTACTGAATTCATTGAGTGGTTTGTTTTAATACTCCTAACACAGTAACTGTTTGTCATAACGGCTCAAATAAATCAGTTGCTATTAGCACATTAGACAAAATCTTCTGTAGGAAAGACTAGGGTAGGGATAAATCATCTAGGTCAAGGCCATTATTTACTTCCCTAACAGGATGGAGAACCAGAGAGATGGAGAGCCTTTTAGGTCTCGTGGTGAGATAAGAGCACTGCAGCAGAAACCTGGTCCCTGGACACCAGCGTAATGCTCTCAGCAAGTGCGCCAACCTGTCAGCTGACGCCAGACTTTCAACATTCCTCACTGAAGGAACCTTCCCCTACCCTTTGACCTCTGACCATTTAATCTCTTGCTAGGGTGGTCAGAAGGGCTTCCATAGTGGCTCAGTGGTAAAGAACCTGCCTGCCAATACAGGAGATGTGGGTTTAATCTCTGGGTCAGGAAAATCCCCTGGAGAAGGAAACAGCAACTCACTCCCGTCTTCTTGCCTGCAAAATCCCATGGACAGACACAGAAGTCTGGCAGGCTACAGTCCCATGGGTCGCAAAAGAGTTGGACACAACTTAGCGACTCAACAACAGGGTCGTCAGAATCAAGGGGCCAGAGTGTTCAGCTGTTAAGAGAATCTTACTCCTGAAGCTAAGACCTCCTTTCAGTACATGACCTATTTGTCTTTCTAAAAGCCATCAGCCTCTGCACAGCCTAGGAAATACATTGAAATGTGCCCTTGCAGCAAAAAGTTACAGATGAGTTTCAACAGAAAATGACATTTCTCTTTGCCCTATTCATTTACCTTGGTAAGCTAGTCTTCAAGTTTTAAAAACTTGGGAAAATTATTAAACCTCTGAGTCAATTTTCTCATTTGTAAAATAGGAATGATACTTGTTTTATTGAGGCAAATGAGAACTATAGGTCAAAAGCTTGGAGTTGTGCCTAGCAGACAGCAAGCATCATTATAAAATACTCATTTGTTATTTTTATCCAAGCTAAGGTGCCACAGTAGAGAGAGAATTTCACTATTATATTTAAAACATCATTTTTATAATGATTCCTAGTTATTTGTTTTAATCAGAAGGTTGATATTTTCGTCATTTATGAGTTCTTTAGTGAGAAGCCATAATCTTTAAACAGTTAAATGTGATCCTGGTCTTCCCTGGTGACTCAGACAGTAAAGAATCTGCCTGTATGATGGGAAACCTGGGTTCAATCCCTGGGTTGGGAAGATCCCCTGGGTAAGGAAGTGGCTATCCACACTGGTATTCTTGCCCAGGAAATCCCATGGACAGAGGAACCTGGCAGGCTACAGTCCATGGAGTTGCAAAAGAATCAGATATGACTGAGCGACTAACACTTTCATTTTCCTCTGAGAACTTCCTATGACTTTTCAATGTGTTTAGAATAAAACCCAAACTTCTTTCAAGGCCTTCTGATCTGGTCCTTACCTTTTCCTCTAGCTGTATTCTCTGACATCTCTCCATTTTTCTCAAGCTCAAACCTAGCGGGCCTCAAGCCTTGCTTTAGCCTTGTAGGGTAGCTGTTCCCCTGAGGCTCCAGCTTCTTTCCTGCTTTGGGTCCTTAGCATCTGCCAACGATGCAGCCTTCAACTCTATCTCCCAGGCTTCCCCAAGCTTTTGGGTAGAAAGAAACTGCTATCAACTCCCTTAACTCCCTTTCACTCTTTACACGTGGTGTTAAAAATAGAAACAAAATCACAAATTTTTTTGTCACTGCGTGCTTTCCATTTTCCTTCAATATTTGTTTACCTAGAGGTGGTCAGTGCCCCCTGTTAAGCTGTGAGCTTCATGAGTCAAGGAGCCTGGTCAGTTTTGCCCTCCACTTCACACACAAAGCACCGAGACAGAGAAGCCTCTCTTTTGTTGAATGAATGAAACCATAATTTCTCCTCCACCCTGGTGCCAAAATCATCTCTAGTGAGCCTTATTTCCAGTTTCATAAGGAGAGCAAAAGTGATAGTAAGAGTCAATTTTAAAAATCATTCCAAATTGCAGTGACATATACAGAGAGATGCATCTGCCTTCACAGAAGCAGCTTTGACATGAGGGCAGGGTCGGGGTAAGGGGATGACATCAGAGTGTTTAGAGGGATACTGAGAAAAATACTCTGATCTCCCACTCCCAAGCAAACAGAACCACAAGGACCTGATAACATTAAATTGTCTATAATTACCGGAAATAAGAAGATGGAAAAACACTATAGTCATGTAGAAGGCTTTAGGGGCAAGGGTAGTGGGAAGAACTACAAAGGGGCACAAAAAAACTGTGGCGATACATGTATTCATTGAGGTGACTGTGGTGATGGTTACACAGGTGAATCCATGTGCCATTACCTGCATCTAATGTTTCAAATATGTGCAATTTATTGTATGGCAATTATACCTCAGTAAGGCTACTCATGGGAAATAGATGGGGAAACAGTGGCAGACTTTATTTTTGGGGGCTCCAAAATCACTGCAGATGGTGATTGCAGCCATGAAATTAAAAGATGCTTACTCCTTGGAAGAAAAGTTATGACCAACCTAGATAGCATATTCAAAAGCAGAGACATTACTTTGCCAACAAAGGTCCGTCTAGTCAAGGCTGTGGTTTTTCCTGTGGTCATGTATGGATGTGAGAGTTGGACTGTGAAGAAGGCTGAGCGCTGAAGAATTGATGCTTTTGAACTGTGGTGTTGGAGAAGACTCTTGAGAGTCCCTTGGACTGCAAGGAGATTCAACCAGGCCATTCTGAAGAAGATCAGCCCTGGGATTTCTTTGGAAGGAATGATGCTAAAGCTGAAACTCCAGTACTTTGGCCACTTCATGCAAAGAGTCGACTCATTGGAAAGGACTCTGATG
>SJYQ01002404.1:1818463-1838996 GCA_006410935.1 Redunca redunca
CCCCATCCCCCGCCCAGGGAACAACTGCCATCACCATTTCTCTTTCATAGAAGAGGAAAATGATACTATGACAGGTTCAGGGACTCATGGATACTCTGCCTGCTATAAATGTGGAGCCCCAAATTTCCCTCTTTCTTTCCCCTTTATACAAATATTAAGAAGTGTGATGCCTCCACTGGAAAAGTATTCTATGTTTCTTAAAAAACTGTGGTAGACTATATTAAATGGTATGGAAATCATTATCACAAACTGTGAAGCATAAGACAATGTTTAATAATTAGGTATTCTATGGCCTAATTTCAAACTGTGGTGCTGGAGAAGACTCTTGAGAGTCCCTTAGACAGTAAGGAGATCAAACCAGTCACTCCTAAAGGAAATCAGCCCTGAATATTCATTGATAAGATTGATGCTGAAGCAGAAGCTCCAATACTTTGGCCACCCAATACGAAGTGCTGACTCATTGGAAAATATTTTGATGCTGAGAAAGAATAAAGGCAGGAGGAGAAGAGAGGACCACAGGGTTGGATAGCATCACCGATACACTGGACATAAACTTGAGCAAACTCTGGGAGATGGTGAAGGGCAGGCAAGTCTGGTATGCTGCAGTCCACAGGGTCACAAAGAGTCGGACATAACTTAGCAAATGAAAAACAATATCTCAATGGCCAGTGCATGTGTATATAGTAAATTAGAAGCAGATACACCAAATTCAGCAAGGTAGCAAGGTATAAGATCAACATACAGGAATCAACTGCATTTCTTAACACAATGAAATATCAGAAAGGGAATGTAAACAAACAAACAAACAAACAGTTTTAAAACTGCAATCCCAAAATAAAACACTTAGGAATTAACCTCACCAAGGAGATGAAAGACTTATCCGCTGAGAAATATAAAACATTAATAAAGGAAACTGAAGATGATTAAAAGAAATGTAAAGATATACAATGCTCTTGGATTGGAAGAATATTGTTAAAATGGCCAAAATACCCAAAGCAATGTACAGATTTAATGCATTTTCTTCAAATTTCCCATGAACTTTTGCATAGAGCCAGAACAAGTAATCCTAAAATTCATATGGAACCATAAACGACCCAAAATTGCCAGAACAATCCTGAAGAAAAAGAACAAAGTGGGAGGCAAAATAACACCAGACTTCAGAAAATACTACAAAGCTACAGTAATCAAAACACTGTGGTATTGGTACAAAAACATACATATGTATCAATGGAACAGAATAGAGAGCTCAGAGATAAACCTACACACTAGAGTCAATTAATCTTCAACAAAGGAGGCATGATTATACAATAGGAAAAAGACAGTCTCTTCAGCAAGTGATGTTGGGTAAGTTGGACAGCTGCTTGTAAATCAATGCAGTTAGAACATGCCCTCTCATCATATACAAAAGTAAACTCAGAATGGTTTAATGACTTAACTATAAAACTCCAATAAAAGAACATAGGCAGAACATTCTCTGATATAAATCATGCCAACGTTTTCTTAGGTCAGTCTTCTCCCAAGACATTAGAAATAAAACCAAAAATAAACAAACTGGACCTAATCAAACTTATAAGAGTTTGAAAAGCAAAGAAAACCATAAACAAAATGAAAAGACTACCTACAGAATGGGAGAAAGTATTTGTAAACAATACGACTCACAAGAGCTTAACTTTCAATATATACAAATAGCTCAACAACTTGACAACAATAACAAAAACATAATCAAAAAATGGGCAGAAGACCCAAAGAGACATTTCCCTAAAGAAGAAATTCAGATAGCAAATAGGCTAAAGGAAAGATGCTCAACATCACTAATTATTCAGTTCAGTCACTCAGTCGTGTCCGACTTTTTGCGACCCCATGGACTGCAGCACGCCAGGCCTCCCTGTCCATCACCAACTCCTGGAGTTTACCCAAACTCATGTCCATTGAGTCAGTGATGCCATCCAATCATCTCATCCTCTGTCAGCAGCATCTTCTCCCACTGTCAATCTTTCCCAGCATCAGGGTCTTTTCCAGTGAGTCAGTTCTCATCAGGTAGCCAAAGTTTCAGCTTCAACATCAGTCCTTCCAATGAACACCCAGGAATGATCTCCTTTAGGATGGACTCGTTGGATATCCTTGTAGTCCAAGGGAATCTCAAGTCTTCTCCAACACCATAGTTCAAAAGCATCAATTCTGCACCACTCAGCTTTCTTTATAATCCAACTCTCACATCAATACATGACCACTGGGGAAACCATAGCTTTGACTAGATGGACTTTTATTGACAAAGTAATGTCTCTGCTTTTTAGTATGCTGTCTCAGTTGGTCATAACTTTTCTTCCAAGGAGTAAGTGTCTTTTAATTTCATGGCTGCAGTCACCATCTGCAGTGATTTTGGAACCCAAAAAAATAAAGTCTGACACTGTTTCCACTGCTTCCCCATCTGTTTGCCATGAAGTGATGGAACCGGTTGCCATGATCTTCGTTTTCTGAATGTTGAGCTTTAAGCCAACTTTTCACTCTCCTCTTTCACTTCCATCATGAGGCTCTTTAGTTCTTCTTCACTTTCTGCCATAAGGGTGGTGTCATCTGCATATCCGAGGTTATTGATATTTCTCCCAGCAATCTTGATTCCAGCTTGTGCTTCCTCCAGCCCAGTATTTCTCATGACTGTACTCTGCATATAAGTTAAATAAGCAGGGTGACAATATACAGCCTTGACATACTCCTTTTCCTATTTGGAACCAGTCTGTTGTTACATGTCCATTTCCAACTATTGCTTCCTGACCTGCATACAGATTTCTCAAAAGGTATGTAAGGTGGTCTGGCATTCCCATCTCTTTCAGAATTTTCCACAGTTTATTGTGATCCACCCAGTCAAAGGTCAGTTTTCATTCCAATGCCAAAGAATGCTCAAACTACCACACAATTGCACTCATCTCACATGCTAGTAAAGTAATGCTCAAAGTTCTCCAAGCCAGGCTCCAGCAATACATGAACCGTAAACTTCCAGATGTTCAAGCTGGTTTTAGAAAAGGCAGAGGAACCAGCAATCAAATGGCCAACATCTGCTGGATCATTGAAAAAGCAAGGGAGTTCCAGACAAAACATCTATTTCTGCTTTATTGACTATGCCAAAGCCTTTGACTATGTGATTCACAATAAACTGTGGAAAATTCTTCAAGAGATGGGAATACCAGACCACCTGACCTGCCTCTTGAGAAACCTATATGCAGGTCAGGAAGCAACAGTTAGAACTGGACATGGAACAACAGACTGGTTCCAAATAGGAAAAGGAGTATGTCAAGGCTGTATATTGTCACTATGCTTATTTAATTTGACTTCCCTGGTGGCTCAGATGGTAAGGCATCTGCCTACAATGTAGGAGACCTGGGTTCAATCCCTGGGTCGGGAAGATCTCCTGGAGAAGGAAATGGCAACCCACTCCAGTACTCTTACCTGGAAAATCCCTTGGATGGAGGAACGTGGTAGGCTACAGTCCACGGGGTCGCAAAGAGTTGGACATGACTGAGCGACTTCACTTTATTTAACTTATATGCAGAGTACATCATGAGAAACACTGGGCTGGAGGAAGCACAAGCTGGAATCAAGATTGCTGGAAGAAATATCAATAACCTCGGATATGCAGATGACACCACCCTTATGGCAGAAAGTGAAGAAGAACTAAAGAGCCTCATGATGGAAGTGAAAGAGGAGAGTGAAAAGTTGGCTTAAAGCTCAACATTCAGAAAACGAAGATCATGGCAACCGGTTCCATCACTTCATGGCAAACATGGGGAAACAGTGGAAACAGTGTCAGACTTTATTTTTTGGGGTTCCAAAATCACTGCAGATGGTGACTGCAGCCATGAAATTAAAAGACACTTACTCCTTGGAAGAAAAGTCATGACCAACTGAGACAGCATACTAAAAAGCAGAGGCATTACTTTGCCCACAAAGGTCTGTCTAGTCAAAGCTATGGTTTTCCCATTGGTCATGTATTGATGTGAGAGTTGGACAATAAAGAAAGCTGAGTGGTGAAGAATTGATGCTTTTGAACTGTGGTGTTGGAGAAGACTTGAGATTCCCTTGGACAGCAAGGATATCCAACCAGTCCATCCTAAAGGAGATCATTCCTGGGTGTTCATTGGAAGGGCTGATGTTGAAGCTGAAACTCTAATACTTTGACCACCTGATGTGAAGAGCTGACTCTTTTGAAAAGACCCCGATGCTGGGAAAGATTGAGGGCAGGAGGAGAAGGGAACAACAGAGGATAAGATGGTTGGATGGCATCACCAACTCGATGGACATGGGTTTGGGTGGAATCTGGGAGTTGGTGATGGACAGGGAGGCCTGGCGTGCTGTGGTTCATGGGGTCACAAAGAGTCAGACACGACTGAGTGACTGAACTGAACTGAACATAGTAAAAGGCTTTGACATAGTCAATAAAGCAGAAATAGATTTTTTCCTGGAACTCTTGTGCCTTTTTGCTGATCCAGCAGATGTTGGCCATTTGATCTCTGGTTCCTCTGCCTTTTCTAAAACCAGCTTGAACATCTGGAAGTTCATGGTTCATGTATTACTGAAGCCTGGCTTGGAGAATTTTGAGCATTACTTTACTAGTGTGTGAGACGAGTGCAATTGTGCAGTAGGTTGTGCATTCTTTGGCATGCCTTTCTTTGGGATTGGAATGAAAACTGACCTTTTCCAGTCCTGTGGCCACTGCTGAGTTTCCCCATTTGCTGGCATATTGTGTGCAGCACTTTCACAGCATCATCTTTTAGGATTTGAAATAGCTCCACTGGAATTCCGTCACCTCCACTAGCTTTGTTCGTAGTGATGCTTCCTAAAGCCCACTTGAGTTCACATTCTAGGATGTCTGGCTCTAGGTGAGTGATCACACCATCATGATTATCTGGGTCATGAAGATCTTTTTTGTATAGTTCTGTGTATTCTTGACACCTCTTCTTAATATTTTCTTTTTCTCTTAGGTCTATACCATTTTTGTCCTTTATTGTGCCCATCATTGCATGAAATATTCCCTTGATATCTCTAATCTTCTTGAAGAGATCTCTAGTCTTTTCCATTCTGTTTTCCTTTTTTCTTTTTTTGCACTGATCACTGAGGAAGGCTTTCTTATCTCTCCTTGCTATTCTCTGAAACTCTGCATTCAAATGGGTGTATCTTTCCTTTTCTCCTTTGCTTTTCACTTCTCTTCTTTTCACAGCTATTTGTAAGGCCTTCTCAGATAGCCATTTTGCTTTTTTTGCATTTCTTTTTCTTGGGGATGGTGTTGATCCCTGTCTCCTGTACAATATCATGAATCTCCATCCATAGTTCATCAGGCACTCTGTCTATCAGATCTAGTCCCTTAAATCTATTTCTCACTTCCACTGTATAATTGTAAGGGATTTGATTTAGGTCATACCTGAATGGTCTAGCAGTTTTCCCTACTTTCTTCAGTTTAAGTCTGAATTTGGCAATGAGGAATTATTAGAGACATGCAAAAAAAAGTACAATGATGTGCCACCTCACACCAATAAATAACAAATGCTGGAGAAGATGTGAGGAAAAAGGAGCCCCCCTCTACACTGTTGGTGGGAATGTAAGTTGTTGCAGCCAGTGTGGAAGACAGTATGGAGGTTTTGCAAAAAACTAAAAATAGAATTACCATATGATCCAGCAGTCCCACTCTTGGGCATATATCCAGACAATGCTGTAATTCAAAAAGATAAATGACCTTCTATGTTCATTGTAGCACTATTCACAATAATCAAGACATGGAAACAACCTATATGTCCATTGACAGGTGAATGGATAAAGAAGATGTGGCTCATAATATACAACGGAATACTATTCAGCCATAAAAATGAATGAAATAATTACATTTGTGGCAACATGGATAGACCTAGAGATCATCATACTAAGTGAAATAAGTCAGAAAAAGAAAGACAAATACCGTATGATATCACATATCTGGAATCTAAAATACAATGGAAATGAACTCATCTGTGAAACAGAACCAGGGGCATGGAAAATAGGCATAGACAACATAGGTTGTCAAGGAAAAAGTTGTCAAGGGTAGTGGAAGGAGTGGGAGTTTAGGGTTAGCAGACAGAAGTTTTTATGTATAGAATAAAAAACCAACAAAGTCCTACAGATATAACATAGGGAATTATATTCAGTATCCTGTGATAAATCAAAATGGAAAGAACATGAAAAATACTGTATATATGTATGATTGAGTCACTATACTGTACAGCAGTAATTAACCGCTGAATTACAACATTGTAATTCAACTACAATTCAATAAAAATAAATTTTAAAAAAGAAAAAAATGAAGCACGTATATCAAAATGCACCAGTGGTCATCTACATCATGAGATGATGAATCAGATACACTTTCCTCGTACAGCTTATCTGCGTTTTCTTAAATATTCATGATGAACACGTATGACTTGTATCACAGGCAAAAGTACGGGAACACCCTAAAAAGTAGCAATCTTTTAGAAGGAAGGGATATATTTTCCTTTTAATCTTGGTTCTGACTAGCGAGTGGCATGTCTTCCCTCCCAGGAAAGCAACATTATGTGGTTGTTCCAAGATTTTAGGAAAGTCAGAGGTGTGAATAAAAACATGTCTAAAGTGAAACTCAGAATGGGAGTTTTCCTTCTAAGAGTCACCACAGCTAAACAGATGGACTCTGTCCCAGGAATGCTTTGCAAATAATATGGACTTTCATGTGTCACCTTCTACCCAAGATTTACCACAGCTCTCTCACCCCAACTAACTCTTCCCTTTCTCTTCTGGGCTTGGCACTTCCACTTCTATCTACATATAAAACCCACCAAATTTTCTCTGAAGTAGAAAATTCATAGTCTTAAGAGAAATAAAGAGGTTTTAGTAGTGTAACAAAAAGATCCTTATGCTTCTTCACTTGGTTGTGAGTCAGATCAAGGCAAGACCTATGTCTCTTTTGTTTTCCAATGTATCCCTGGGAGCTAGAATTTATTCTCTCATTCGATTAAAAATGGAGTGTCTACTTGGTTCCAAACACCGGGCTGCATGCTGAGGACTTAGTAGTAAAAGGACAAACTCTCAGCAACCCCCAGCTTATGGGGAAGGAGCAGACACCAGACACTCAAACCAACAGAACATTGTTATCCTGTGAAGGAAATACACAAGGTGATATGATGAAGAGTAACTAGGAGTCGACTGTAGATATGGTGAAAGAGAGGGCCTTTCAATAGAGATCATATTTGAGCTGAGCCTTGCAAGTCCAGGGATAGCAAGCACATGATAGATACATATCAGACCTTTGCTTTGGAAGCAAATGAGTCAGCTTATTCTGCATCCCCCAACAGGACCTTATGCACAGCAGGAGACCAATATGTTGTTGAACTTGATTCAGACAGCGTATTGAGCTCCGGTTATTAGTTAAGCATTCTGTTTTATAGACTCCACCTCATTAATCTTCCCAACAAATGAGGTAACCCTTTAAATAAAGGACCCACATTCTAGTGATGAAGAAAACAATGGCTTGCCCAATGCTGATGAGTAACAGAACCCAAATCAAAGCTCATATTTATTGGCCAGCTCCAAAACCCACCCCCTTATAGGAGTAAAGGTATGAAATCATATACAAATGGGTTTAATGAGAGAACTAAAATTGAACCCATTATTGTTCATATAGTGGAAATAAAAATCAAATGTTTTACAAAAGTCCTTTGCCTCTTTTAAATATGAAATCAAATTTTAGGGGAAAAAGCCATTTTTTTAATAGGAAAAACAAGTTTCATTGTGTCAATAGCACCTCAGATGGATGTTCAGTTCAGTCACTCAGTCTTGTCTGACTCTTTCAGATCCCGTGGACTGCAGCATGCCAGGCTTCCCTGTCCAACACCAGCTCCGGGAGCTTGTTCAAACTCCTGTGTAGTGAGTTGATGATGTCATCCAACCATCTCATCTTCTGTTGTCCCCTTCTCCTGTCTTCAATCTTTCCCAGCATCAGGGTCTTTTCTAATTTGTCAGTTCTTTGCATTAGGCAGCCAAGGTACTGGAGTTTCAGCTTCAGCATCAGTCCTTCCAATGAATATTCAGGACTGATTTCCTTTAGTATTGAGGGTTTGATCTTGTAGTCCAAAGAACTCTCAGGAGTCTTCTTCAACACCACAGTTGAAAGGCATCAATTCTTCAGTCCTCAGCTTTCTTTATGCTTAAAGACATTCAAAAACATTCTTATGGGCAAGAGAACTGAAGAGCACAGACTGAATGAGCCTGTGTCCTGGATTGGCTTTTTGAGGAATTTGCTACATAATCTTAAATAAATAAATCCACAACTCTCTGTTTCAGAGTCCTTGATGACACCCTTGCTAGCAAACACACTAATGTGAGGGACTGTGGCAAATGTATGGGTGAGAACAAGTGGGTCAAAGTGGGATAAAGAATAGTAGAACAGAACCTAGTTTTGAATCTGCTCTGGGGGAAAGGAATAGAGCTCATGATCAAGGAGAAAGAAATAATAGGACAAGAACAGAAAGTGACAGAAAAATGAGAAAGTTTTTTGTTTTCCCAAACAGCCATAGACTTCCTGATGGTAGTGCCTATTTCTTCCTTTCTTTGTTTTTTTTTTTTCACTATAAGAGTTGGCCATAAAGAAGGCTGAGCACTGAAGAACTGATAGTTTAAAACTGTGGTTCTGGAGAAGACTCTTGATAGCCCCTTGGACTGCAAGGAGATCAAACCAGTCAATTCTAAAGAAAATCAACCCTGAATATTCATTGGAAAGACTGAAGCTGAAGCTCCAAAACTTTGGCCACGTGATGTGAAGAGCTGACTCTTTGGAAAAGACCCTGGTGCTGGGAAAGATTGAGGGCAAAAGGAGAAGTGGCCACAGAGGATGAGATGGTTGGATGGCATCACCGACTCAATGGACGTGAATTTGGGCAGACTCTGGGAGATAGTGGAGGACAGGGAGACCTGCAGTGCTGCAGTTTATGGGGTTCTAAAGAGTCAGATGTGACTTAGTGCCTGAACAGCAACAATCAGGATCCGTTCAAGGGCCCTAGCACATAGTATGTAATTCATTGACTGGTCAATAATTTGGAACATTCAGAGATGGAAAGGATGCTTACTACAAAGACATGTTGACTAATAAATGATTAAAAAGTAAGAAGTAAACAAAGTCAGATAACTATAGAGATCCACTGTGCAGGCCTCAGGAATTCATCACCAGCAGCTGGCATGGATACAGTTCACACACTGAAGTATGCACAGGAGGGCGCGTCTGCTTCTCTCTGATGGGTTGGTGTGAGTACGCACCGTGAGTGTCCGTGGCAGGCGGTTCAGAGTATAAACTGGTCCTATCCTACCACCTGACATTTATTAATTTATTTACACTTATTCTGTGTCAGGCATTGTTGAACAGTGGAGACAGAATCTTGGACAAAACACATCTGCTTCTTGGAGCCAAGAACCTAGGAGATCAATTACCTTGCCTCAGAAGTTAATAATGCGAGTAACTATTAACAAAAACAGCAAATGTCTGAGAGGTCGTGTGACCTTTCAAAAGTGAAGGTGTCTTAGACCATATAGTCTAAAACTTTTTTTAAAATTTAAACTTTTTATTTTGTATTGGCAATATAGCTGATTAACAATGTTGTGATAGTTTCAGCTGGACAAGAAAGGGACTCAAGCCATACATGTACATGGATAAATTCCTCCTCAAACTCCCCTCCCATCCAGGCTGCTGCATGATATTGAGCAGAGCTCCCTGTGCTATACAGAAGGACTTTGCTGGTTATCCATTTTAAATATAGCAGTTTGTACACGTCAGTCCCAAACCCCCTAACTATCCCTTCCTTCTGGCAACTATAAGTTCAATCTCTGATTTTGTGAATCTTTTTTGTTTTGTAAATAAGTTCACTTGTATAATTTCATTTTAGATTCCATATGTATGGGATATCAATGCAATAGTTCTCTGTCTGCTTACTTCACCCTGTATGATATTCTCTAGGTCCATCCATGTTGCTGCAAATGGCATTACTGAGGCTCCAAAAGGCTAACTTGCTCAGGGCTACATAGCTTTTTGATGTGAGTCTCAAGACCGGAACTTGGTCTGATGACTTGAAGTTTCTACATTGCTAGGCTGGGTCTCAAAGAAGTTTGTCCCTGTTCCCAATGCAGTGATGCTGAGGCCCTGGCAGGCATCGGGGCTTGAAGGTGCTTATACGTGGTCCACAGCTCTCCATGCCTTGAACACAGGCAGAGGGGCTTCTAGCAGGCTTTGGCAGACAGGCTCTCAAAGGCCCACTGCATTTTCTGCATGGCAAATGGACTTCACAGAGCCATCAAGGGACCAGAGCCTTCCAGCATCTCCTTGGTAAATGGAAAACAAGTAACAACATGAATCTGCTCTTTCCCATTACACAAAACACTAAGTACCCAAGTGTTTGATGGTCTACTGCAAATGAAATATCACAGAAGTGCTGATATCATTTTAATATCCTTTTTGTCATCCCATTTAGCTGGCAACAGGATGATCCCAGTTGTCGTTTGAGGCGCCTCTGCCACATGCTTGACAAGTTTTATCCTGGTTGTTCCCTGCAGGTTTCCCACATCTGACAACAGTGGAACAGGAACAGAGTGTGGCCCTGCCTGCCTGCCTGCCAGCCTCTTATTTCCCTTGTTCAGAAAGGTGTGCAGATGTGCTGAGTGGTTAGAAGCTGCAACTCTACACTCTCCCCAGGTCATGGAGGGTGGAACCAGACTTTCTGAACCAGAAGATCATCCTTGACTAGTGGCCCTGAGGTGAGTGTCTACCTGGTGACCTCTGGGAGGTCAGGATCTCCATGGGGGAATCTCACCTGATAGTTTCCATCACCAAAGGTTTTAGGTCTGAGGCTCTCAGTTCCCTACTGAGGACACCACCCCTGGACTCTTCTCCCCAGCACCAGGAGAGATCTCAGGACTTTAGTATTAAGGAAGCTGGAAATAGTTTCCTGTTTTTTGTTTGTTTGTTTGTTAAAGGGGCTTAAGTAATAGCAAATCTGCTTTTCTGCATCTGCTTTGCATAGCTATTATAAGGCTTTGAACTAATGTATTTACTTATTGCTTGAACTTCTGTGCCTACCTTATAAAGCATAATGTCTGACAATTAAAAAGAAAAAGAAACTAAAGTTCTGAGTGTGGTGGTTGATAGTACCAAGGCTTTGTAGTTACACTGCAGGTTAGGTTTCCCACTTCCTAATGGGATAAGCTGCTTCATCTCTTTGAGCCTCATGTGTGTATCTGTAAATAAAGATATCCCCAGTACCTTTCCAACAGGGTTATTGTGAAGAGCAGATGAGGCAGCCTGTGTAAAGTGCTTCTAGCAATGTCTGAACCTTAGCTGTTACCCAATACACGTTAGTTCTTCTTGTTCTGGGTCTTCACCATCTAGAGAGAGCAGGATGGGCAGACAGTCCTCACCAGGGAATCACATTAGCCTCTCCCACTCAATACTGATGTGTGTAGGCACTCATACTGGCATATATGTATGTATGTGTGTATACATGCATACACACACACACACACATATTTACTTAATGTAATAACTTGGTCAAGCCTGCTTGACCAACTTGCAATAGATAATTTAAGGCAAAATATATATTTTGCCAACATCAGTGAGAGAGGAGGAAAAGGATGAACAGACTCTTCAATGACATACGATAATGTATCTAGAATGTTTTCAAGAGCAGTTGGCATGAGGCAAGTACCCTGTGAATAAGAGCTATTATTATCCTGAGATTCTGGGGACTGCTGGAACTCCTGTGCCAACAGTAAACCTTGTGCTTTTCTTAGGAAAATTCGTGCTTTTTTTCGGTTCCTTGTGAGACAGTTTAGCTGCCCTTGGCACCTGAATGAACTGTGAAAAGCATGGAATGACAGACAGAAGGAGGCATGGAGAATATTGAGATAATTTCCTCCTATTTCACAAATGAGACCTGGAGAGAGGAGAAAATTCCTCATAGCTAAACAATGAGTTAGATAATGAATGAAATTCCATCAAGGTAGGAAAGAAGAAATAACAGCTATTGAACAGTAACCTTGGATTACTATATCAAGTCCTGCCAACAAATCTATGAATTAGTTACTGTTATTAATCCCATTTTACAGATGAGTAAGCTGAGGCTTAGAGAGTTGGGGAAATTTAATGAAAGAGAGCTAGCTGGGTTCTAGAGTCCATGTTCTTGACGAATTCACCAACCTGTGTGAGTAAATCTTTATGGTGGAGTTACAGGTAGGGAGTTAGGGCATTAGTTATGTTTGGTGGTGGTGGTTTAATCACAAAGTCGTGTCTGACTCTTGCAACCTCATGGACTATAGCCCACCAGGCTCCTCTGTCCATGGGATATCCCAGGCAAGAATACTGGATTGGGTTGCTATTTCTTTCTCCAGGGGATCTTCCTGACCTAGGAATCGAACCTGCATCTCCTGCATTGGCAGGTGGATTCTTTACCACTGAGCCAGCAGGGAAGCCACCAGATATGTTTAGCCAATAATAAAACACCGTGGGAGATAGCCCAGCTTTGCGTTTAAGACAGACGGGCCCAGGTTCAATCCCAGCCCTGCCATTTTATGGCTCTGAAGTTGACTGTGGGCAAGTCACCAACCTCCTTGAGCCCTGGGCTCCTTGGGTGTAAGGTGAGACAACCTGTGTCCCACGGGCTGCTGAGAAAATTCTACAGCAGCACAGTCTAGTGATTAAGAGAACCAGTCTGACCCACAGCTCGACCGCTGTGGGTCAAATGTCTCAACTTGCTTGGATCTTCAATTTTTGTATTTGTAAAACAAGTTAAGAAACAGCACCTTTAACCTGGTGGAGTTCTCATGATGAATCAAGAGGATCATTTATGTAAAGCACTCGCACCAAGGCTGGAGCTCAGTGAGCACTTCCTAAAGGTCAGCTAATATTATGGTTACAATGTATGTATATGAGACCCTGTTACAGCAGGAGACACACTGCCGGACATTCAATAAAATCTGGCTGTAAAATGATGATGAAGTGAGCTGTTTCATTAAAGTATTAAAAAGCTGAAGCATTTCTGCCTAAGCTTTTTTCTCAAGCCTACCTCACTTCACTGGAATTAAAAAAAAAAAGCATTTGTGGGTTAGAGTAGGGGTGGGGAAAGGATTAAGAAAGAGGTGGGACAATTTACGCAGGACTTAACTCTCCAAGATGTACCTTCCCTCCCTCCCTTTTATTGCCCTTACACTGGAATCCTGTTCCAGTTGCTATCTAGGGATGTTTCAGCACCTGATATTTAGATTTAGATTTTCAGCTTTAGAACATCTAAAGCTTGGTGAGGTAAGTTCTGAAGGAACTTGGGAAACAGCCTCTATTTTTTGAGAAGTTAGAATGGGTCAGGCACTGTGCTGAAGTTTTAGAACGGTTTTCCTCCTGTTAACATGTGACCACAGAAAAGGACTGTCCTGGGATCTTTGAGACATTTCATTACAGAAGGAGCTCTTGCTTTTTTTTGTTTAAAGTTTTATTGAGAAATAATTGACCTACTATAGAAGGAGGCTTTAACCAGAGAGATCTATCCAGAAAGAGCCTCTGGAAAAGCATCTATCAACCAGTCCACTCTCCATACCCAATACTACTCAAGTTCTCCTGGGCCAGGAAGGGTCTCTGCAGACCCCGTGGAAATATGTTCACATCTTTCTACTTTTTACATGCATCATGGAGAGCAGAGTCAGTGAAAGGAATTCTTCAGGTTCAGGTTACCTCCTCCCCACTCCTTGTGACACTGATGTTCCACTGGGGACATCTGACAGATGTGATAGGTTAGCACATCTGTTTTTCCAGGCTCAACAACTTCTTTCCTTAAATCTACCAAAGGGTACTTAAAAATCAGAATTTCACAGGTTCCCTTGCAGCTAGGGTTAGCTCCATGTCACAGTTTGTCCAGGGAGATGGAGTGGAGGTCTGCTGGTAACACTCTCCTTCCTCCTATTCCGACTGTAGGTATGGGGATGAGAGTGATGGGCTAAGGAAACAAGGAGGAAGGGTGGAGAGCATGGGGCTCAGAGGACATCACCGAGTCCCTGCATCAGCACTGGCCTGCTTCCCTCTACACTGCCGTTGCATCTTATCTGTATAAGACTTGTCCCTAACCCATATGGTGACTGGGTATTACTCATCTGTGGCTACTCAGGCTCCACTTCCTCTCTTCTGCAGCAGGAGCCAGATTTCCTTTTAAAGAACTACTTCTTCCCCAGAGAGGAGCTGTCAAAATGTCTAGCCCTGGGTCTGCCAAGGGGATGGCACCAAGTCAAAGGGTTTCAGGTGTTTCCCCCCACAAAGTCTCAGTTGCCTGTCTTTTACAAGCTGGTTCTTCAGTCTTCATTCCAACTCTAAAAGATACCCCAAATCCTTCCACTAAATTATGTATTTTCTGAAGTGAGTTAGAACCTGTTTCTGTCACCTGCAGCCCAAGAGTCCTTCTTGATGCTTACTAATCTCCACAGCAACATTGGTATTGAATTGTTTCTACCCGGGTGGCTCAGATGGTAAAGAATCTGCATGCGATACAGGAGATGAGGGTTCAATCCCTGGGTTGGGAAGATCCCCTGGAGAAGGGAATGGCAACCCACTCCAGCAATTGCTTGGAGAATTCCATGGACAGAGGAGCCTGGCTGGCTACAGTCTGTGGGGTCACAAAGTTGGACATGACTGAGCAACTAACACTAACACACACACCTCTGGGACGGACACAAAAATGTTTGAATAATGGTTCGATCATGGGTTGGGAAGATCCCCTGGAGAAGGGAATGGCCACCCACTCCAGTGTTCTTGCCTGGAGAATCCCATGGACAGAGAAGCCTGGCAGGCTACTGTCCATGGGGTTGCAAAGAATTGGACATGACTGAGCAATTAACACTTTGTATCTACTTTTTGTGAGGTAATGTGCTCAAGTCTTTCCCTGCAGTATCCCATATAATTCTTACAAAGTTACATAGAGTAGGAACTGTGAGGCCATTGCAGAGTTGGAGAAACTGAGACTTAAAGAGGCTAAGGGATTTCTCCAATGTCATACAGCAAGGGTGTAGCTGTGGCAGAGACAGCTAGTACTCACCAAATGTCCACATGCTACTCTGTATTACTAAGCTTTATGGCATTTAGGTGGGGCCCTGGTAAATAACCAGGACTGACCAAACGGAACCTGAGTGGCCACGACATATACACTACCAGGTTGAAGCAGGTGAGAGCTGGTGCATCGTCCCTATTCTCACTCCCTGCCTCCGTGGCCTTTGAGGATGGCTTGATTGCAGGTGCAATGATGGGCTCGCAACCCACACAGGGCTGTGACATTCGAGAGAACAGAACTATTGCCCATTAAGCCACTGAGAGTTCAAGATGTGTTTCTGAACACTTCAAGTTAATTGTCCTGCCCAATGCAGAGTGAGTTGAAATTACTTCTGGTTTACTTCTCTCTGTTTTATCTTTTAACGAAAGATAGAACTGAAAGAGGAGATAGAAAAGACACCTACTTAAAAAACAATCCTATTGGAGCTCTTTGGTCTTAGCCTGGGTCTCTGGGAATATCCCTTCTCTTTTCCTGCCTTGAATGCATGCCAGTATGGTTCCTTCTAGTGCAGTGATGACCGTGATCACACAAGGAAATAACTAGCTTTATTCTTTGAGTGTTCACTTGCCATCGGCCATTGAATTAGTAGGTGGCAGATAGGAATTCACGCCCTGGAAGTCCAGATTTCAAAGCCCACATTTAGACTCCACATGTCAGTGTCCTCTAAGTTTGACTACTCATCTGCTTCTGAAGGACTGGAATCAGCTGACAATGCTTACTTTTTCATGCCTTCCCTCTCTCTCCCCCGCAGAAACCTCATCTCAGAGAGAACCCTGAGGCCAGCTGTGTTGGAGCATCCCTTCCTCTGTCCTCAGCAGGAAGGGAGCAGGGATCTGAAAGGCATGGAGGCTGCGAGTAGAGAACACCTCTGCTTACCTCCCAGCTCCCAGCATGAGGGGATTCTGGTTATCATCAAGCTAATGATTTTGCTAATTTGATTCCATTTATCCCCACTGCTCTGCTGGGAGGGGAGCAGGCAGTACAGTTTGATGCTTATTATTCTTTTATTCTTTTGGTGAACACTCCTTCTGCTCTCTCATCAAACCCAACTCTCCCTCAGGGTTACTGCTCTGCAAGTTCTGAGCCCAGCTCCCGTATTTCCCACCCACCATCCTTTCCTCTAGGAAAGCTGATCTTAATTTAACACAATATTAATCGAGTATCTACTATATGACTGATACTGTGCCAGGGTCTGGGAATTGAATGGTGGACATGAAAGAAATATGGTACTTGTTCACATCAAATGGTCTATGGTCTCCTGGACAGGGAGGAGGGTGGGGTAGGGGGGTGGGGGAAGACACAGATAATCCATCACAATACAGTGTGATGAGAAGCCGAAGAGGCTCTAAATACTTTAGCAGAGGCACTGCACCCAGATTACCAGGAAGGCTTCCTCAGCATTATAAGGAGTCAGTTGATTTGGCCAAGAATTTAAAACATGAACAGAAGAAGTGTTAGGGTGAAAGGCACAAATGCTGGCTATTCTTCCTGAATTCAGTTCCCCAACAGGGCATGTAATGCTGGGAGCTTCTCTACACAGTGTGGAGAGAGAGGTTTCTGCCACTCAAACTGCCCTTTCAGGTTTGGTCGGGAGTTATGCCCACATTCTGGGAGAAGTAAAAACTAGGAGACTTATAGGTGCAGTATCAGTCTCTCCAGGTTCCTCAGCTCTGTAGCGACAAGACCACACTATTATCAAATGCACAAAGCAGAACTGGTAGCCAAGTGTCCCCCCCAAACTTCTCTGTCTCCAACTCTCTAAAAAGGCCATTTCCTCCAAGGCATCTAATCCAGGTAGGGGCAGGGACTGTCATCTCACCATCCTTTCCCCGGGCCATGCTCACCCTGCCTCCTCTGGCCAGAAAGACCACCACTTCACTTCATTTATCCTCATTCTGCCCAGCTCAAGCCTCCTTTCTCCATTTATGCTTTTCCATGAAGCCTTCTGGTTGTTGTAATTTGCATCCCTCTCCCCTCTCTTTCTCCCAAGAACACATTTTCTGGCATTTGGAAAATTTAAGTATAAAATCCTATGGGATTTCCCTGGTGGTCTAGTTGCAAAGACTGTGCTCTCAATGCAGGGGGCCCAGGTTCTATCCCTGGTCAGGAAACTAGATTCCACATGATGCAACTAAAACCAAGGGCAGCCAAATATATAAATATTTTTTAAAAAATCCTAAAGAACATTCTATCTGGAAATTTTCCTTATAAGCGTTCAACTCTTTGAGACAGAAACTATGTCTCATTGTATCTCCTAAAGACTTCATAATGTTTTGTTCACTGATGGGCACTTAGTAGACACTTCTTAAGTATTGACTGAATGGATGTATATGGTACAGTTCAAAGCATTCCATAGATGCTTATTAAATAGTTTTGGGGCCAATATTATTATGCATGAGCCAGTAGTCATGAGTGGATGTGGGAGTTGGACCATAAAGAAGCCCGAGTACTGAAGAATTGATGCTTTTGAATAGTAGTTCTGGAGAAGAATCTTCAGAGACCTTTGGACTACATGGAGATCAAACCAATTAATCCTAAAGGAAATCAACCCTGAATATTCATTAGAAGGACTGATGCTGAAGCTGAAGCTCCAACACTTTGGCCACCTGATGCGAAGAGCTGACTCATTGGAAAAGACCCTGATTCTGGGAAAGACTGAGGGCAGGAGAAGGGAACAACAGAGGATGAGATGGTTGGATGGCATCACTGACTCAACGGACATAAGTTTGAGCAAACTCTGGGAGATAGTGAAGGATAGGGAAGCCTGGCAAGCTGCAGTTCATGGGGTCACAAAGAGTTGGACATGACTGAGCAATTGAACAACAACAGAAAAAGGTAGATTGATCTGGGACACTAAGAGCCTTTGACTCTAAGACATTCTGTGGGAAGAGAAGGGACACTGTGCCAGATACTTTGTTAGGAACTTTTTTCTCTTTGCATACTTTAGGTAGGCAAAATATTGTTTTGTATTCATTGTCCAGGTTCATTACAATAACCACCCTCTGGGGCTCCTCTGTCCATGGAATTTTCCAGGCAAGAATACTGGAATGGTTTGCTATTCCCTTCTCCAGGGGTTCTTCCCAACCCAGTGGTCAAACCTGGATCTCATGCATTTCAGGCAGATTCTTTACCATCTGAGACACCAGGGAAGCACTGAGTAATATTAACTTGATTTAATAGATGAAGAAAAATAACACGGCACTGGAGAATGATTCAAATTCAAATGTGACATCACAGTCTTGGTCTTATGACACAGAACACTGGTTTCCCTGCTGGGTGTACCTAACATGGGCTGGTCTCTGATGATACATAATCTTTGTTCCAGGTCAGTGTTCAATAAGAAGAGAGCAGAGGAACTTGGCAGAGGACTACAAATAGCATTAGCAGACTCATCTCGAGACAGTCAGTATCCTGGACCAAGAGGAGGCTCTCGGGCTTCCTTGGTGGTTCAGCGGTAAAGAATCCAGCTGTCAATGCTGGAGGCCTGGGTTCATTCAATACCTGACCTGAAAAGATCCCACACACTGAGGAACAATAAGCCCATGTACCACAAATCTTGAGTCTGACCTTTAGAGCCCGGGGGAGCCACAGCTACTGAGCCCACATGCCTAGAGCCAGTGTTCCACAAGGGAAGCCACTGCAATGAGAAAAAGCACGCACGTTGCCAACTAGAGAGTAGCTCCCACTCTCTGCACTTAGATAAAAGCCCGCACAGCACATCCCAAATTAAATAAATAAATAAAAACTAAAGAAAAAAAAAGACCTTATTAAAAAATAAGAACAGGATCTCGTTAGGCATGTCAGTGTAATATTCCTGGTGGAACGGCCAGAGAGACCACACAGATGAGTTGGCTTGCAGAGTCACTCACCAGGTTCTTGTCTCCATCTTGACTAATTCAGTATTTGAAAAACTAAAAGTTAACTGAATAGATTAGGAAAAGGCAAACCACTCCAGTAATCTTGCCTGGAAAATTCCCTGGACAGAGGAGACTTGCAGGCTACGGTCCATGGGATCACAAAGAGTCAAACAGGATTGAGTACACATATACACACACCCTAAAGGTTTGGAATCACTTCTATTTTTGTTTTTGCTTATAAAACAGTGAAGTGGTAAGAATATATTCATCTCTAATTAGGAGGAAAGTCATAAATTAGAAAAAATTGGGAAAAATCACAGCAGTGCAGAAGAGTGTCAGGCTCCATCTTGAAGGCCTTAGCTGACCAACACACACCACTTTCTGCAGGCAGCTTGATAAAACAGAACAGCTGTAAGGAAGCGAGACCATCTCATTTCCAAAACCATCCAGTGTTTCAGTGGCACTGAACAAGTCACTGTGCTTTAGTTCCCGAGTTAGTGAGAAGCAGGGGCAGGACAAATCAAAGTCCAAACTCATTCTCATAATCCAAGACAGTGGGTGTGATCCAGCCTTGGCTCGTTTCTCTGCTTTCTGCTTCCTCTCCCGAGGACTTGCACCAAGGCCTTTGTGTTTACTCTTCTGCCTGCAAGGTTTTTCCATCATCTTCCCTTCAAGAGGAGACATATCTTTTTTGACATTCAGGTTTCAACTCTGACAGGCTTCCCCTAACTCTCTTTGCTAAAATGATCCTCCTCCACACAGTACTGTTATATTACCTTGTCTTATTCATAGGATCTACCACTTTCTATAATCTCCCTTACTTGTGTGTATATTCTCATTACCTTCCTAAGAACAGGAAAGCTTCATAAGAGCAGGGACTTTCAGGTTTTCTCTCCCACTGCTCTAACCTCTTGGGGCTCCTCAGGTGGCACTAGTGATAAAGAACCCATATGCCAATGCAGGAGACATAAGAGACCTGGGTTCGATCCCTGGATCAGGAAGAACCCCTGGAGAAGGGAATGGCAACCCACTTCAGCATTCTTGCCTGGAGAGGCCCAGGGACAGAGGAGCCTGGCAGGCTACAGTCTATAGGTTTGCAAAGAGTCAGACACACCTGAACTGAGTTAGTATACCTGCACGCAACCTCTAGACTAAGAACAAATTTTGGTACATGTGCCAAGTGCTAAGTCACTTCAGTCACGTCCAACTCTTGGCAACCCCTCAGAGTGCAGCCGGCCAGGCTCCTCCATCCGTTGGATTCTCCAAGTAAGAATATTGGAATGGGTGGCCATTTCTTTCTCCAGGGGATCTTTCCAACCCAGGGATCAAACATATCTCTTTTGTCTTCTCCACTGGCAGGCGGGTTCTTTACCACTAGCGCCACCTGGGAAGCCCACCCATTGTTTCATAGTGTATGGTCAGTAAATATCTAGTAGCCAACTGGATAATAAGGTTTCTATAGTTTTCAAGTTTAGTCTCATCGAGAAATTACTATTCTTTTAATTAAGAATTATTATATTTCAATACCAAGATGTTTTGTGTTTGTGTGTGTGTGTG
>SJYQ01002404.1:1839002-1901958 GCA_006410935.1 Redunca redunca
TGTAACTTAGAATTAAGACAACATCATTATAACTATTTGAAAATGAGGAAGAAACGTTCCCCAAACCCTGAAGGAAGTGGTAGAAACTGATGTTTAAACTTCTGGTGTCTTTTGTATTTCAGGTTAAACAGCCAGGACCAGCATTATCTGGTTGTGGTACCCTTTCAAGGCTCAGAGGACAAAGGAGATACAACTCAAAACTAACTCTTGTGCTGTATCTTGAAAATTAAAAAATAAAATGATCTTCAGTTGACCTAGAAGTTGAGAATAAAGGATGAAATGAATCACAAGGGAAGAGAGCTTCCCTTTTGCAAATGTAGCCAGGGTGCCTAAGTATAGAGTTGGCTGGAAGTGTGAGGCTGGAGTGGATGCCTTTCAAGGTCACTTCTAGTCTGTTTGTTTGTTTTTTTTTTTAATTGAAGTACAGTTGATTTTAAAGGCTTCCCTGGTGGCTCAGTGGTAAAGAATTTACCTGCCAATGCAGGAGACACAGGTTTGTTCCCTAGGTCAGGAAGACCCCCTGGAGAAGGAAATGGCAGCCCATTCCAGTACACTTGTCTGGGAAATGCCATGGACAGAGGAACCTGGCTGGCTACAGTACATGGGTCACAGAAGAGTCAGACATGACTGAGCAACAGCAACACAGCTGATTTACAATATCATGCTAGCTTCAGGTGTAAGGCATAGCGATATATAGACATATATATATCTTTTTCAGATTGTTTTCCCTTATAGTTCCTATGCTGTACAGTAAGTTCTTGTTAATTGTCTATTTTATACATAGTGGAGAGGGCAATGGCACCCCACTCCAGTACTCTTGCCTGGAAAATCCCATGGATGGAGGAGCCTGGTAGGCTCCAGTCCATGGGGTCGCTAAGAGTCGGACACGACTGAGCGACTTCACTTTCACTTTTCACTTTCATGCACTGGAGAAGGAAATGGCAGCCCACTCCAGTGTTCTTGCCTGGAGAATCCCAGGGACAGCAGAGCCTGGTGGGCTGCCGTCTATGGGGTCGCACAGAGTCGGACATGACTGAAGCGACTTAGCAGCAGCAGCAGTAGTATGTATATGTTAGTCCCAAACTCATTTATCTACACCCACTTTCCACTTTGGTAACCACAGGTTTGTTTTTTATGCCTCTTTCTGTTCTGTAACACGCGATTTTGGGTGCCAAAAGAGTACACATGCTCAGATACATCAAAACTTAGTAGACTAATTCTGGTGGTGATAATCCCCCAATATATACAGATATCATGTTGTACACCTGAAACTAATATATTCTATGTCAATTATATTTCAAGTTAATAATGAACCATACACACACACACACACACACACACAAATTCTTTTTAATAAGTCTCCAGGTAGATAAACAGGTAATCGATCTCTTCCTTATCTTTCATGAAATTAACACCAGAATGGGAATTAAGAGATACATGCTTCCAGTTCCAGTTCCTGATGGCTCAGCAGTAAAGAATCTGTCTGCAATGCAGGAGCCACAGGAGATGTGGTTTCGAACCCTGGGTCAGTAAGATGCCCTGGGGGAGGGCATGGCAACCCATCCCAGTATTCTTGCCTGGAGAATCCCATGGACAGAGGAGCCTGTGGGCTACAGTCCACAGCATTGCAAAGAGTAGGACACGACTGAAGCGACTTAGCATATGCATTTTCCTATCCTAGCTCCATGCTTTTTGCAACTTTGGTGGAACTCTGAACTATGTTAATAAAACTCAGTGGGACTTGCTACTCTCTGGTGACCTCCTTCTGAAATCCAAGGAGTCAAGATCGATGGAGGAAATGGATGCTAGGGGATTCCCTTCTGTCTCCTTTTATTTCCTCTCCACCGTCAGAACTTTGCCAGATTCATGGAGGCTGCCTTGGCACCCGAGGTGTTGGCCCTGCTGCCTCATAAAACCAGCTTTAGCAAAGTGAAAGCTGCATGTATATACCTAGTGTTTGCATTCACAATTTGGCCTCTTTGAGCTCATTTTCTCTGTCCATCCATTACCTGCTTCACCTCAATCCTGTTGGCCCAAATCTCCCATCCTAATTTGTTTATGCAACTCATGTCTTTGATTTCCCCTATCTAAAGGCTTCTAAGAAAAAAGTGCTGGCAAAAGAAAAAAAAAGGGGGGAGAGAGAGACTGGAAAAATGTAAAGAGCCTGCATGTTCTATCTCTTGTATGTATCATTTATGCTGTTGCACTTTTTTCCAGGGTTGGAAGCCTCATATTGATAGCAATGAGTTATTCAGGGCATGCAGTGTTACTGGAGCTGAGTATAATGTAAATGGAATTATTTGCCATGGAAATACCCAGTCCAATCTCTTAGTAAATTGCAATTCCTGAAACTAAGTCCCTCTGGAAAGTGCTTAAGTAAATGTATACCTTGTTTGAGAGATTTGCAGCAATTTGAAAGACATATTGGATTCTTTCAAATATCAAAATGAATGGCCTCTGTTCCATGTATCATAAAATATAATTAGCTATCATCTATCAGAATCTGTTAATTACCCGATTGTTTATTGTTTGACAGGTTGAATTACCAAAATACTTCAAAAAATGCAAGCTATGTGTCACTTCAATATACATGTATGCACATAGGTCAGGAATGTTATACCATATGTATTTATTTATGAAAAAAAATTAAGCAAGCTTTTGTGTTTTGCTTGGTTAGACTAAAAAATTGTTTTGAAGATTTAAAACCAATACAGTATTGTAAAGTAAACTATAGTTAAAATAAAAATTTTAAAAAAATGGTTCTNAAATAAAAATTAAAAAAAAATGGTTCTAGAAAAAATAAATAAATAAAATAAAAGCAACTTCGTTAGATTAAGATTTCGTCTATATTCAAAACTGTCCTGGATCCAAAGGCAAAGGGGTTATATGATACTGCCTTACTCTCAGGAACACCTTACAAATTAAACTGGGGACTTAAGACATATAAACGTGAACTAGATGGAAAATGCAAGGCTATAAGCAGCCATAACTATATGTGTGTGCATGCTAAGTCAGCTCAGTCATGTCTGACTCTGTGTCCCTATAGACTGTAGCCTGCCAGGCTCTTCTGTTCATGGGATTCTTATTCCTTCCTCCAGAGGATCTTCTCAACCCAGGGATCAAGCCCGAGTCTCCCACATCTCCTACATTGGCGGGCGGGTTCTTTACCACTGGTATCACCTGGGAAGCCCTGGAGCCATAGCTTTAATAGACTTATGGAGGAATCCAGCATCCTCCAATATGTTAAGAACCACTAGTTTAGTAATGTTAAGCTATAAAATCGTAAACTGCTGATATTTATGAATGCATTGTAATGTTCAATATTATTCTACACATTTTATATATTTAGCTCATTTAGTCCTCATAACAACTCTGATAGGTACTCGTTTATAGTCCTTTTAAAGATGAGTAAATCACAGCTGAGAGAAGTTAAGTAACTTTCCTAAGGACATACAGTAAGCAGCAGAAGCCAAATTCTGAATCCAGGCAGTCTGGCTCCAGAGTCCACACTCTTAAACTACTACACATCTGTTACTTCCCAACAGACATGTGGAACAGGACTGTGCCTCCAAGTGTGAGAGTCTAAAGTTCAAAGGACTGAAAGAGCGTAGAGCTCATCTGGTTCAGTGGCTTCCTAACTTTTTCATACTCGACTGGACCCCATTCTTATTACCTGCAGCGCCACGCGCACGGTACACTGGTGCATGAAACAGATGAGACTTTCCAAGAAGAAAGAGCGGGAGTGCGTGCAGTGGGTACGAGTGTATGTATGAGTGTGTGTGCCTGTGTGAGAGATGTAGGGGGCCAATGAAGGGGAAATGTGAGTATCTCAAAGTCCTCTTTTGCTCTCCACAGTGGCTCCAAGCTATCGCTTCAGGACCCTATGGCTTCAGAGACAGAATGTGAAGATCACTCGGCTTGCCTGCCCTTCTGTCTCCCAGCGGGTAACATGGAGCCCAAGGAGCAGGCAGCTGAGTGTGCCCCCAAATTCTTGATCCCAGCACCCAAATTGTTCATCCCAGTGCACTGTTTCCTGTCTGCTAATCTCCTTGCTGTCACCAGGTTACTGCCCAACTCATGGCCAAAGGGCTATTACTAGTCAACGACAAACACACTCCATTATCCCTTCAAGCTCTCCCTGGGTTGCCTGGGTGTTTGAATACTTCTAACTTAAAAGCCAACCAGTCCATCCTAAAGGACGTCAGTCCTGGGTATTCATTGGTAGGACTGATGTTGAGGCTGAAACTCCACTACTTTGGCCACCTTATGCGAAGAGCTGACTCATTGGAAAAGACCCTGATGCTGGGAAAGATTGAGGGCAGGAGGAGAAGGGGACGGACAGAGGATGAGATGGTTGGATGGCATCATTGACTCAATGGACATGGGTTTGGGTGGACTCCTGGAGTTGGTGATGGACAGGGAGGCCTGGAGTGCTGCGGTTCATGGGGTCACAAAGAGTTGGACACAACTGAGCAACTGAACTGAACTTAAAAGCTAGCTAGGAACAATCACCAAAACGCTTTCAAGGATAGGATGAATGGAAGAAAAGCTTTGGAGTGCCTTGGTAATATCAGGAATGTCAATGACAGGAAAATGGTCAGCTCCAAGTGGTGGGGTAGGGGCTCACATAAAAAGCTCCTTATAATCAAATCACATCACACTATTTGTCCACTTTGAGAGAGGTAGTCAGTAGCAGGGGAAGAAAACACCTCTCCTCCACCAGTCCACAGACTCTGGTGAGACTCATTCTTCCAGACAGAATGTGTCTGGGATGTCAGACCTACTTACAAGACAACTTTGCTGCCCTCCCTGCCACCTGCCTCCCCTTCTGGATTTGCCATCACAACCCTCTGTTGCCTCAGCAGTTGGCATCTGGACCCGGCTCAGTGTTGCAAGGAACAAGCTTGCAGGAGAGCTGTGGCCTGATTTAAACAGGGAGGGGAGCACCGTGGGGCAGGCTGGGACCCAGCAGCCACAGTGCTTCCCAGCAAGTCCCCGTGATACTGAATGACTGGGTGGAGTTTCTATGTGTAGGCAGTGGAGGCTCACCCTCCAGGAATACCGAGAGAAGGGAGGCCAGGCATCCCCTTCTGCTTCTCTCTCTTTTCCCACTCGGGGTTCTAATAAAGGCTGCAGATCATCAGCTATTCATTCCAGAGAGCATTTACAGGATGCTGGGCATGTTGCTAGATGCTGGTGGGAAATGAAGACGGACAGTCCTCATGAGGCCTCAGGTATAAAGGAGGAGGCAAACTTACATTAGATAATAGAGTCAATAATTATAATTGGTAACAACCCTCATAAAGGAAACATAAGGAGCTAGAACAAATCGTGGGTTTGATTGGGGCAGGAAGAAAACTTGCCTGTGGCAGTAATATATCTGAACTGAGATCTGCAGGGCAGGTAAAATGACTAAGAAAAAAGGTAAGAAGAATATCCAAATGGAGGGAACACCAAGTACAAAAGCACTGAGGCTATCAGACATACTTCCTTATTCAGCATGAAATATCAGTGACCCATCATATACACATGTATTTACATGTACACATCCTATTTACTCATCATCACCTGCTACACCGCACACTTATACTTTCTCATTTTTTTCTTTCGTGAGGTGTTAGAGAGGCAGACACAAATATGAAAGAGTTAGGTGAGATCAGAGATCATCCATGAGGCATGTGTGTGTGTGTTTCTGCATGCTGAGTCGTGTCTGACTCTTTGTGACCCCATGGAATGTAGCCACCAGGCTCCTTTGTCCATGGGACTTTCCAGGCAAGAACACTGAAGTGAGTTGCCATGCCCTCCTCCAGGGGATTTTCCCAATCCAGGAATCGAATCCACATCTCTGGCATTGTGGGAGGATTCTTTTCCCACTACGCCAGCTGGGAAGTCCCTCTATGTGGCATAATGGGGACATAAAGGAGGGCCATAATAGCCTAGAAATTTGATGAGACAATGGAAGTTAATGGGAGGAAAATACTCTTGTCTAAGAGTACAATTTCCTACACAGATTGAGTGAGGAACACAATGATATCTTAAGCAGGGGGTAAAATTAACCAAAAGAAGAAAGGTAGAACACAGCCCAGTACCTGTACAGGCAGCTTGGAGCATTTCAGCGTTACCGAGAAACACATTGCAAAGCAGAGGGGGGAAGATTAGGCAGGAAGCTTTTGTATGACATCCTTGCATGCACCATTTATTTTTTCAATGAATATTTACTGAGCAACTACTACAAACTAGACCCTAGGGCTGACACTGCACAAAATCAGACTTAGTCTATAGCCTGGGAATCTGGACTCACACAGAGCAAGGACTCAATCAGATGAGCAAGACAATCCAATAAACAGACCACTGAAAGCTGGGGAGGTGACTGGGAGAAGAATCTAGAAGCCAGACTCTCTAGACCCTGTTTAGAGTATTGGTCTTTATTTGCAAAGTTCCTATAGGGTTTTATTTATTTTTGGACAAGATATATCGTTCCTTTCCCTAATCACTAACTGAAATATAGCATTTCTTTGAGTTTTAAATGTAGTCAACAAACAACAGTAGTATTAGCGGTACCTGTGCCTTTGTTACAAAAATCACAGATAGTTTCATATTACACTTTGAAGTTACATCTCAAAGGGTTTTAAACAGCAGTTCTAAACATGTTCAGATTAACATTTGGAGAAGATGATTCTAGGTACTGTTGGGGTGGATGCTGTCAGAGGGAGTCAGCTGTTCTGATTTGGACACCTCCCCTCGCCATCTTACACCTGTCTGGCAACAGAAAGGAAGCTTGGAAACCACTCTCGAGCATCACCTGGCCACGCAGAAATCCTAGCGGCTTCCACTGGCTCTTTGCACTCGCAGTCATCTCGGGTTACTAACCATGACGCCTTGCTGAGTGCCTCTAGGCCAACTGCAATGTCTTGGCAACAATTATATTAACATCAGAGCTAGGAATGAGCTGATGGAAAGCTGTTCATCCATGTAATGAGGTTTCAGTTGCATTTTAGAAAAGTGTCAGGTAATTTGCTAAGAGACAGCAGAGTTTGTACTGCTTGTCAAGGGATGGGGGAGGTGGAACTTGAACTTTCTCACATTCAGTTGCAATGTGAGAAATATCATCTATATGTGAGACGCTCAAAGCAGAAGAAACAGATGTGAAGGGAGGCGCGACAGTGAGAAGAGCCCAGGACAAGTGGGGAAGGGAAGGGAAGTGGACATAACCATCATTATCGCCTAAAAATGATCAAGCACCTATATCATCTTATTTAAATAAGGCAGCTCTATGAGGCAGGTGTTAAGCCCACTTGGCTAGTGCTCAGAGAGGTAAATTCAACTCCCTATTTTTCTAACTCTAAAGTCTGATTTTAAAAGACCTGACAGGAACTTCCCTGATGGTCCAGAGGCCAAGACTCTGTATTCCTAAGGCAGGGGGCCCAGGCTGGTCAGGGAGCTAGAGGCCACAGGCTGCAACTAAGAATTCATATGTGACACTGAAGATCTCAGATGCCACAATGGAGATGGAAGACCCCACGTGCCAAGCGAAGACCTGGTGCAGCCAAAGGAATGAACAAACATTAAAACAACTATCAAATAAATAAATTAAAAGGCATGACTTTATGCTCCACCCATGGATTAAAGAAGGCTTGTCATTGTTATGTGTCTTGATGAAAAATTATAGTCTATTTTATATGAGGAAGACACATCTTGCTTCTCAAGTTCATGGGAATCTAACACTATATGTTCCTGTGTGATGTTCACGTGACCTAGATAGTCATCCTGGCTGGTGCTCTGAAGTGTGGGACACATAATGATTTCTAAGGGGCACACGGAACCCACAATGAAGAAGACTGAACCATGTAGTAAGACTATTGGGGAAAATGAAGGGGCTAATACAGAAACAATTACATTAAATCTGAAGTTGGCTGTATTAACTGTCTCCATGGGGTGACCTGGGAGCCTTAATGAACTCCAAGGCTCAAACCTCACCTCATAGATTCTGATTTAGTTAGTCCTGTGCCTTACTTCTCACACTTTAATGTCCCATGAGCCACTGGTGAAAAGTGAAAGTACAAGCATTAGAAGTTTAGCCCTCTCTGACTCTGTGATCCTATGGACTGTAGCCAGCCAGGCTGCCCTGTCCATGGAATTCCCCAGGCAAGAATACTGGAGTGGGTTGCCATTTCCTTCTCCAGGGGATCCTCCTGACCCAGGGATCAAACCTGGGTCTCCTGCATTGAAGGCAGATTCTTTACCATCTGAGCCACGAGGGAAGGCACTGGGGACCTTGCTAAATGTAGATTTGGATTCCTCGCATCTGGGTGGCCTTGAGATCCTCTATTTCTAACAAGTTACAAGCTCACAGGGGATAACGATGCTAGGTCAGGGTACCTGACTTTGAGCAGCCGGAGTCTAGGTGGAGGCAAGTTTAAGTGTTGCTTTAAGGAGATAATTTCATTTTGGTGCCTAGCTTTTTAAGTGTTTAAAAAAAACTAGAATGAGTTATACATGCACGTGGAACACAAATCAAATAGCAATGACCCTCCTCTTTCTATTTCTCATACCCTCTACAGAATCCAGTATTGATATCCTTCCAGAGGGATCATTGCATATACAAGCCTAGATACATGTGTATATTCCTTTAAACACAACTCAGAGATGGCAGCATTCAGGTCACACTGTTCAGCACTTTGCATTTTTCACTTAATGCATGTTGAACACTGTTTGTTAACTATAACATAAAGAGCTGCTGAATTTTTTAACAGGTAAAAAATATAAAGTTTACCATCCAATGCACTGACATTGTTGTGCAACCATCATTACCACCCGTCTCCAGAGTATCTCAAACTGAAAGTCCACACCCATGAAATGGTGCCAGGTAATATTTAACTCTCCTTCGAAACAAAGCAAGAACTGGTCTCAGGGCCAGAGCTTATAGAAGACAGTGATGTTTGACAAGAGTTTACTCACGGTGCTCTGTGCTCAGTGTGTTTAACTATCGTTACCTTCTGTGATAAATAGTACTGATTTTTCTTGGTGGCTCAGTGGTATAGAATTTGCCTGCCAAACAGGAGACCTGAGTTCAATCAGTGGGTTGGGAAGAAGATCCCCTGGAGAAGGAAATGGCAACTTGTTCCAGTATTCTTGCCTGGGAAATCCCACTGACAGAGGAGTCTGGTGCACTATAGTCCATGGGATCACAAAGACTCAGACATGACTTAGCAACTACGAAACAGAAACAACCTTCTGTGATGAACAATATTGATTTTTCACTTAAAGTAGTTCCCTTCTAAATAAACCAAAGTTCCATTGGAATAATGAGGTCTACTGAGCTTTAGCCAAGGCTGCTCCTGGTTGTGCCCCAGATCAGAAAGTTGCAGTTCAAGAAGAACTGAAGCACAAGACACCCCTTTCTGAACTGCCACCTATGACCTTTCTCTCCACACACTAACTGGGAAATTGGTCTTCCCTTAGGACCTCATGTACCCAAAGGCAGTTTTTTATAGGCAATTTTGTAGCAGACCTTCCTTCTGCAAGAAAGAGGAAGACTATTCTTTTTCAGTTCAGTTAAGTCGCTCAGTTGTGTCCAACTCTTTGCAACCCCATGGACCACAGCCTACCAGGCCTCTCTGTCCGTCACCAACTCCCGGAGTCTACCCAAACTCATGTTCCTTTTGTCGGTGATGCCATCCAACCATTTCATCCTCTTTTGTCCCCTTCTCCTTCTGCTTTCAGTCTTTCCCAGCATCAGGGTCTTTTCCAATCAGTCAGCTCTTTGCATGAGGTGGCCAAAGTATTGGAGTTTCAGCTTCAACATCAGTCCTTCCACTGAACACCCAGGACTGATCTCCTTTAGGATGGACTGGTTGGATTTCCTTGCAGTCCAGGGGACTCTCAAGAGTCTTCTCCAACACCACAGTTCAAAAGCATCAGTTTTTTGGCACTCAGTTTTCTTTATAGTCCAACTCTCATATCCATACATGACTACTGGAAAAACCATAGCACTGGCTAGATGGACCTTTGTTGGCAAAGTAATGTCTCTGCTTTTTAATAGTCTGTCTAGGTTGCTCATAACTTTCCTTCCAAGGAGTAAGTGTCTTTTATTTCATGGCTACAATCACCATCTGGAACCCCAAAAAATAAAGTCTGACACTGTTTCCACTGTTTCCCCATCTATCTGCCATGAAGTGATGGGACCAGATGCCATGATTTTCGTTTTCTGAATGTTGAGCTTTAAGCCAATTTTTTCACTCTCCTCTTTCACTTTCATCAAGAGGCTCTTTAGTTCTTCTTTACTTTCTGCCATAAGGGTGGTGTCATCTGCATGTCTGAAGTTATTATTTTGATTCTAGCTTGTGCTTCATCCAGCCCAGTGTTCTTTTTAATGGCTGAGTAATATTCCATGGTATATATATGTACCACAATTTCTCACAGACTTAGAGAACTAACTTATGGTTACCAGGGGGAAGGGTTGGGAGGAGAAATAGTAGGAATTTGGAATGTACATGTACACACTGCTATATTTAAAATAGTTAACTAATAAGGACCTACTACATTGTGCAGAGAATTGTGCTCAGTATTCTATAACAACCTAAATGGGAAAAGAATTTGAAAAAGAATAATACATATATATGTATAACTGAATCACTTTGCTGTATACCGGAAACAAAACATTGTTAGTTGATTACACCCCAATATAAAACACACGGTTTAAAAAAAGGAAGCCAACAGGGAACACAACCCCAGGCTCCTTACACTAAAGCAATAGGAGATTGCCCTACTAGAATTTAGTGCCATTTTCTCTTCCCAGGTGGCACTATTGGTAAAGAATCCACCTGCCAATGCCAGAGACACAGAGGACTTGGGTTCAGTCCCTGGGTTGGGAAGATACCCTGGAGTAGGAAATTGCAACCCACTCTAGTATACTTGCCTGGGGAATTCCATGGACAGAGGAGCCTGGTGGGCTGCAGTACATAGGGTTGCAAAGAGTCAGACACAACTGAGTGAGCACACACGAAGTGCCAGTTTCTGGCTGGAGAGAAGTCAGAGAAGGACCAGCATCTGTTTCACATGGTAGGGTGCCTAACAGACCGTGGCTGACGGCAGGGGTGGATCCACTGTACAGCCCACGATGGAAAGAGCTCAGATTGGGTACTCATAGTCCTGGCATGGAGGCCAGGGCTCACCAGCCACCAGCACTGTGACCTACAGCAGGTCAATTCACCTTGTCAGTGGCAGGGTTTTGTTCAGTGCAATATGGTGAGGTAGAGGTCTTGTGACAGTGAAATGGGACAGTAGGGAAGTGTTTTGGCTTAGCTGGTAAAGAATCTGTCTGCAAGGCGGGAGATTTTGGTTTGACCCTTGGGTTGGGAAGATCCCCTGGAGAAGGGAAAGGCTACTCACTCCAGTATTCTGGCCTGGGGAATTCCATGGAGCACAGTCCGTGGGGTTGCAAAGAGTTGGACATGACTGAGCGACTTTCACTTTTACTTTTCAGGGAGGTGTTTAGCACTGAGCCTGGCACACTGTTAGCACTCAATACCTGGAAAGCTTATCATCCTGGACTCTTCCTGAACAGGAACTAAAGGAGATGTGGGGAAGACTGAGGCCTAGGGACACTCACGTGGTCACCGCTCAGCCAGGCTTCCACCTGTGATGGAAAGAGGTGGAGTGTGTGTGACAGGCCTCCCAGTGTAGCCATGAGGGATAAATGGCATCATTAGGTGGGGTGGAAATGATGAGCTGCACTTCCAAATAGAGTCCAGACTAACTCAAAAAGTAGCTGAGCAGAGAAACACTCCGAGAAGCTGAGAGACGAAAATGTGTTCCCAAATGTAGTCATTCCATTGACCCAATGCTTAACCCTCTCCCTTCTTTGTTTCTTCTTAAGTGAAGGAACTGGCAACCCACTCCCATATTCTTGCCTAAAAAACTCCCTGGTCAGGAAAGCCTGGCAGGCTACAGTCCAAAGTGTCGCAAAGAGTAGGGCATGACTGAGTGCTAAGCACCCATTCAAGCAAAACAAGTGTCTGAAATAAACATGTACTTTTTTCCCTGAAGCTAACACAGTGATTCAGGGAATAAACGCCTGAGCCCCTCTTATGTGCCTGGAACTGCACTGGGTCCTGGGGACAGTGACACACAGGATGGAGCCCCCTGCACTGATGGGCATACATCCTGCCGGGTTCACTCCCAGCCCCGACTCCAGGGCCCATTCAATTTGCCCACACACAACCCCTGCTTCTCTCTGAGTGTCTTGGAAAGGCAGTGGGATCTGGGGGGTCCTTCTGTCGTGCAGAGAAAGGAAAAATGGATGGCTTCTCAGAGGTAACCACAAGTAGTTGTTTGGAAGCTCTCTCAAATGTTAAGAAACTGAAAAGATTCATGCTTATCGATGAGATATCTTTCTGTGGTGGGGAGAGCAGACAGAGCAGCAGAGGTAATGAGTGATGGCCGGGTTTGGGCTGGAGCCACATGGGTCACTGATCGGGAGGTTGGCAGATGAGGAGCCGTGTCATGAGACAGGGCCTGGAAAAAGACCTTAGCATGAGCTGCAAAAGCAGGCAGTACTCAAGAGAAAGACAGGCATGCTCTCATGGCAGAAAAGGAAGAATTTAATATCGCACCATCAACCAGTGGCATTATCCTGGTCTGGGGGATGAAAGTGAAAGTGTTAATCACTCAGTCACGTCTGACTCTTTGCAACACTATGGACTGTAGCCTGCCAGGCTTCTCTGTCCATGGGATTTCCCTGGCAAGGATACTGGAGTGAGTAGCCAAGTCTGGGGGACAGATTCTGACATTAATGGAAACATTTACACTACTATATGTAAAATAGCCACTAGGAATTTGCTGTATTACTGGGGGAACTCAAACCAGAGGTCTGTGACAACCTAGAGAGGTGGGATGGGGTGGGATGGGACATACATGTATCTATGGCTGATTCATGTTGATGTATGGCAGAAACCAAATCAACATTGTAAAGCAATTATCCTTCAATCAAAAATAAATAAATCTAAAAAAGAGAAAGAACTGGTTCAACCCCCACCTCCACTACTTTGTTAATAGGTACTTAACCTTACAAACCTGGGTTTCCTAATCTATAAAGTGATGTTCACACTATTTAACTCATTAGGTTGATGGAGTGAATTAAGAGAAATGGTACACATAAAGGGGTCAGTATAACGCCTGGGACACTGTAGAAATCTTATTACTAGATGTAGGCAGAGCGGAGCAAAATGAAAGCAGTGTTATGCTACTGCAGAAAATAACTAATTTGTGTCTGATCACATGGATAGCAAAAGGTCACGATGTCTAAGATTTAACTAGATTTCCCAACTCCTTCCTGCATTTACTCCTTTTAACAGCCCAGCTGTACAAGCACCACTTTCGAGGGATGACACTTTCTTGACAGGCAGCCACTGTGTAGCCTACTGTTTTGTCTGCTTTTGTAAATAACACAATTCACAGGCCGGTCCTCAGGCTAAGATGCCAATTACTGAGTTACCTTGCAGCACTGAAAATATGCTTTATAATTGATCCAATTCGGCTTGCTCTTAAACCAAGCATAAAAGTGAACAAAGAAGGACAAAAAAGTTAGAATAGCTCAGAAGGTTTACTCTTCAAAAGGATAGGTACTGAGGGGGACTGGCAGACAGAGAAACTCCACTCTCATTCTTTCCTACTGTGATATTCCAGTGACTACAGAGTTATGAACCCCAGGAGGCACAGTGGAAAAGAACCTGCCTGCCAATGCAGGATATGCAAGAGCTATGGGTTTGATGCCTGGGTTGGGAAGATCCTTTGGAGTAGGAAATGGTACCCTGCTCCAATATTCTTGCCTGGAAGATTTTGTGGATGGAAAAGCCCAGTGAGCTACAGTCCATGGGACTGCAAGGAGTCAGACGTGACTGAGGGCGTGTACATACACACACACACACACACACACACACAGTTTTGGGGAGAAAGCCAACCAGCTCATGGCCCAGGGAAACCTGGTGAGGCAGGTTTGTCTATATACCCCATGGGGTTGGCCCAGCAGGACTGGTTTTTCCATAGCTAATGGGGAATGTGTTATCATAGCATCTCAGAGAGGGTGACTCAGGCAGGAGGAGTATGGGGTTGACAAGCACAGAGGTGAAGAGCACATGTTCAGTCATACAGGTTTGGGGGCACATCCTGGTGGCACCATTCAGTTGGGTGCCCTTGACCAAGGCATTCCCTTGATGTCATCTTCCACTTCCCTAAAATAGGATAATACTGGAACCTGCTTGAGAGTATTTTAAGATTCCGTGAACTCTCACATAGCAAGTACTCAATGAAAGGAAGCTGTTTATTATTAATGACAGTCATGATTTGGGAGGCAGCTGGGAGCCAGGCATACTCAGTGCTGGCAGTGGAAGGAGGAGGACTTCCCAGGATCTCATGCTCTCTCACTATATACTGGGACAATGCAGAAGCAAGTCCTTGCCCAGGGGGAACAAACCCATACATAACTCCAATATCCAGCCAGGTACCATGGTCAAAAGGGCACAAGGGCTGGCATCTGTCTTTGACCAGCCCAGGACAGAACCCTGGACTGTTTCTTCTGGTCCCTTATGCCAACACAGATGCTAACTCAAGAGACTGCGTAGCGACAGATTTCATCCAGCCAGCACAGAACAATGTTATCACAGAGCTGGCAGAAGGCCCCTCACTGGCCAGGTCAGCACTCTGTCTGAGGGAAGAGGAATGCCACTGATTGCCTTTAATAAGCAAACATATCACCTCAAGGCCAGTGTGGCTGCCTGCCCAGAGACCAAATCTTGAATAGAGGAGGAATTAATTCTGGTTGGTTTGATGATGGCCTAGAGGCAGAGCTTACGACATCTGCAACAAGACACTTCACCCACCATCCTAAAGATGACTTAAGTAGCTACATGTATGGAGAGAATGTAGGTTGCGTTTTGGAGTATGGATTCCTGTCAAACTGAGTTCCCAGAGGAATGTGTGTTTCTTTTAGGGTTTACTGAGGAAATAGGACATAGAAAAGGGAAGGCTTGGGATGAACACAGTTGGGGGTTCAAATCCTGCTTTTAGCTGTGTGACCTGGCTCTTCATCAGTTTCTACACACGCAGGATGGGAATGAGAGGATGTCACTCACAGAAGGGCTGAGGCGAAAGCAGCCGCAACAGCAACTTGGAGACGATATTTCACACCAAGCACCATTTCAGCCCATTACATGTATTCACTTAGACAATGCCCACAACATCTAGGGGCAAAGTTTAGTACTATCTCTGTTTATAGATGGAGAATGTGAAGCAGAGTGTTTGAGAAACTTACCTAAGTTCACACAGCTAGCAACTGACTGAGCCAGGCTCCTGAAACCACAAGCCCACACCTTTCCCACTGAGGAATGCACACGTTTTAACAGGAGGAAAATGCTTCCATCAGGGTGGAGTATGAAGTAGTAGTTAATGAATATTGACTGTTCTGATTTTATCATTAACTCATAGCATAGTACCTAGTATCTACAAATTCTCCTCAAGAAGGAATATCCGTAGAACATTTTTCTAAATTTTGGTAAACAAGATGTATGAGGATTGGTGACATAATCCTGCATCATTTCATTAAACCTTCACTGGCATCACCTTTTTGGATGATAGGCTGTGAGGACAGCAGGCCTGGGAAAGTTGCACTGTGTATAAAGATCCCCAAGTGGTGTGGCTGAGTAGACAGCAAGTTACCTGGTACGTAAGTGCCTGTGCCCTTAAGTCAACCAGCGTGTGTTCAAATTTGGGTTCCATCACTCCCTTGTACCCTCTGAGTCTCACATTTCCCATTTTCAAAAGCAGGAATGTCAGCATCACCATGAAATGAGAACATCTAAAGAATCCTTTAAACAACCCCTAAGTTCTCAGTAAAAGTCCACTGCCGTATTGCTATCATCTCCCTGCCCTCATGGTCCAGGAAGTCAGGAGAGAGTTCAAGTCCCAGTCTCTGGATACTTAATGTCATTTTCCTTCCATTACACAACTTTGCATATGGACATCTTTCTCCTCAGAAGATCCTCAGGACTCTGGCTTCACTCCTAATTCAAGCATCTATTTTCTTTCGAACAAGTCATATTTTAAAGTCTGGAAATGAAGAATTGCACAAGTGAGTAGAACAAGATAAGGAGTGCATTAAAAAATAGAATCACAGAACCACCTGAGGATCAGAAATAAAATCAGCAGTTCCTTAAATCAAGTGGGGCCAGGGCTGATGCCAGAAAGGCTTACCACACATTACAATGAAGAACACAGAAGAGCAAGATGGGACCCATAAAACCACCAGCGTGTGAAATACTGCCAAGGGCTGTGTGCCTGCCAAGGAGGAGGTGTCACCAGGCTGGAGTCTAATGCAACTTGCTGCAAAGCAAATCGTCTGGGTGTTAATTAAAGTGTCTAAGTCGATTCTTGAGGTAGCTGTCTGGGAGATGGAATCCTGTAGAGAAGTCTCTTCCTCTCACAGATTTCTTTTGGAACTGTGGATTTTATGCAAGCAAAAATCTCCAAGACAAACACACCTCCCTGTGTATTCTCTGCTCCTCCTTGCTGACAAGCCCAGGTGCTTGTAAAGCAAGAGATTTATGGCACATCAGTGTCCTCCAGAATCCTCTACAACCTCACGGGCAGCTATTCCTATGCCATTTTATAGAGGAAAAGCGTGAGATGTGGAGGCACTAAGGGACATGCCCACAGTGGCAGAGAGCAATAGAGCCCATAGAAACTTAAGACCCCTTGTTCCTAGGGATGGACCTCTTCCCATCCAGCAAATGAATGACACTCCAAAATAGCAAAAGGCATGTGAGCGAAGGCTGGTAGCTCATTCACATGAAAGGCTCGATGAAGCAGGGCAGGAAGCATACACTCTCAGCTTTCTGAAATGTCATTGTCCCTACAAGTACCCAGGCAGAGCCAAGGTCAATACCCTATGTCCAGAAGATGGGTGGGCTGAGTCATAGGCAGTGAGTGCTGCTTATCAAGACTGGCCAGCAGAGCCAGCCTTGTCATACCTTGCTGTTTCTCAGGGAATGAAATTCACTTGATGCTATTTATCCTTTTTCCCTTCTTTATTCCAAGAATGCCCCTTGAACACATGAAAGCTCAGATGCTATTATATTTCACCTTCTAGACCAAGAGGTTTACAACCATATGGGAGAGTGAGTTGAGGTGTTGGATAAGGAGACAATGATATCTCCTAACCCCTTGTATTACTTATTCACTCAACAAACATTAACTCAGGCCCTGTTACTGGGAGACCTAAACCCTGGGGACCCAGTAGTGTCCAGCAGGTAGAAAACATGCAAGGTCCCTACCCTCATGGAGTTCTATTGGGGAGACAGACGACAAACAAGAGAGCCAAATTTCAGACTGACATCAGCGTAATGACTGTAATCAGCACAATAAGGGATTATGCTCAGGGATGGCAGTGGCCAGTCTACTTGCCATCCTGGTATCTAGGAAGCCCTCTTAAACAGGCCAATCTGAGCTGCAGCCTTACTGAAGGGAGAGATCCAATTACAGGAAGAGCCCAGGGGGATGTGTTCCAAGGAGAGGGAAAAAAGCACAGGTCCTAAGGAGGAAAAGTACAGAGGCAGCCAGTGTTGCTGGCTTACCTCCAACTGATGGCCATGTAATAAGTGAAGTTTGGAAATAGGGAATGGCTGGCAACACGAGAGATGTGGTAAATTGTTTGGGGGTGGGGGTGTTAGGTTTAATTCTAAGTGGCCACAAGACACTGGCTGTGAAATGCATTCCTGTCCTCTGGCGTTTTAAGGACCAGCTCCATTGCTCAGCTGTAACCTCTGAATCCTTAATGACACTGACCTTCGAGATTACATATTGTTGACAGTAGGCTCTTAACAGTCTCCAAATCCACAAGATGGGGCTATTGAGGGAGGCTCAGGTCTAAATTAATTCCTGAACATGGCAACAGGAGATGGAGGCTATCAGATGGAGAAAGTCTCTTTGCAAAACCTCTGCAGAGTCGGTTGCGTCTCAATTCTGTTCACTTTGAATCTAAAAGACCTTCAGCTAAATATGACCTCATGGATAGAAGTCAAGAGCATGTACTCATTTCAGCAAACCCTGGTTTGGCTCAGGTAACCTTCCTGACCCTCAGCCTCCTCACCACCAATTGTAGATAATAACCAACACCCGCTGCTCGAACAGCACCAAGATGAAAAGTCTTCATCGTCATGCTTTGTAAACCATAAGCTCTCAGTAAGCTCTTACCCTATTTTTATTCATCACCATCAAAAACTCAATTCTCTCACTCTCACTCTTCCTCACACAATGTACTTCTTTCAAAATGCTGCACAGTGGTTTGGTAAGCTTTTGGAAAAAGGTCCTGAAATATTACAGGTAATGACCAATGCCAGTATGTTATGGACTCTCTGTACAGGTAATTCATTACAAGCTCTAGACAGCAAAGGAAGAGGTTGTCTGCTCATCAGAGCATGAAAAAAGCCGAGGCCACATCGAGCAACCATCATCACCATCTGCAGTTGCCCTCATGACCCAGTCAGCTGCATGCACCAGACCTTCCAGTGTGAGCAAAGAGCTCCCCAAACAAAGCAATGAGGTTCCATGGGACGCCCAGCTGCAGGTGGTTGGTGGTAGGCATGGCTGCAACACCCAGAATACAAAGGCTGAAGCCTCTGGAGCAGCTTCAGAGGGTCCCTTGGAAGCAGCATCCTAGCTCCGGGCCAGCAAGCAGGAGGGAGCGCTAAGACAAGCCCCCCTGCCCCCACAGTCTTTGTATCAGCAGGGTCCTTACCTCCTCTCTGCTCGGTGCAGGTTCCACAGCTATGACAGGGGAGCTGGCATGCCTTGGGCCCTTCTAGGGTTCCTCTTCTGGGGAGGGAGACTAGGCTGAGACACCTCCAATTATCTTCTCAAACGGGCATCACAGCCACCCAGAGAGCTTCCTTCTCCTCCCTGGCTGGGCAGGCAGCCTCAACCCCTTCTGAAGCCTGGCCTTCGGTGGTGCACACCTGAACACAATTCCTCCACCCCATTTCCTCCTCTCCCGCCTGCTGCAGAGACCTGCTCAGCCCCGCCCTCCCCAGGCCTCGCTGCTCCTCTCCCAAGCCCTGCATCTCCACCCTGCTCTCCAAGGAGCCCTGACAGGGCTGGTCTAACCGGCTGGGAGCCCGGAGCAAACCCTGGAAAGCCTGCTAGCTGGGGCTGGTTGGCCTGGTCCCTACCAGCCCAACTCCCACCCCTCCAATTTATTTTGAGAGAGAACCCCTGGCTTAGTTAAAGCCAGCATTTAGGACTCTGGTCTAGCCGAGGGAAAATGGGAAGTATCCATCTTCTGGTGATTAATTTTTAAACTGTAGGAATCTGAAGGTCAAATGTCAAGAGATGGGGCTTCTGTCTTGGCCAAAGAGCTACTTCTGTCTGTCTGAGACTTGGCTAGATCACATCCCTACTTTCAGGGCCCAGCTTTTCCCATATCAGGGGTAGCACCTACCTTTATTCTCAGTAGAAAAGTGAGGGATAGGACCTGAGAGCCAGGCTGAAATCTGCCATCAGGCCAAAATGAGATTTTATTTTTTCCTCTGTGAAGCATTGGGGAGATCAGCAAGGAAAGTTTAACAGTGCACCCCATGTCTATTATTAAAAAGCAGTTTGTCATTCTAGTTAATTGCTATTCCACTGAATCCACAGGTGGTTTTAACATAAGGCACTAAATGATCCTTGAAAAAAAAGGCATCATTATTCAGGTCCTAAATCTAAGCATTTGGGATTTTATTTCCCTACCTTGGCAAGTATTTTGTCTCTCCAGATGAGAGGTTTGCAGAATTTAGGATTCATAGGAATTATCCAAGTGTTAAAATTGCAATTTCTGCATGAAATGTTCAGATTCCAGGAAGACTCCAGAATACTTACTTAAAAATTTTATCCTGGGTGATTCTGATGTGAGTGATCTGACACCTGAACTGAAGGAATGCAAGTCTAGACGACGCCTAAGTTCTCCTATCCCAGTCTGGAATTTCTTTAAACTTTTACATTGTATTGGAGTATAGTCATTTATCAATTTTGTAATAGTTTCAGGTGGACTGCAAAGGGACTCAGCTATATATACACATGGATCTATTCTCATCCAAATTCCTCTCCCATCCACCAGCCTGGAATTTCTTGGAGGTTTTAAACTCAGCGTTCTCCATTGTTTCCAAATCCCTTTTTCATCCCTGCAATGTGGAAGACCTGGGTTCGATCCCTAGGTTGGGAAGATCCCCTGGAGAAGCGAAAGGCTACCCGCTCCAGTACTCTGACCTGGGGAATTCCATGGACTATACAGTCCATGGGGTTGCAAAGAGCTGGACATGACTGAGCGACTTTCACTTTCACTCCTGGCCTCAGAAATTTTCCAGCTGACTCCAGGCCAAGGAGCTCCCGGCAGACTCTGTGGGGTTAGAGTCTTCCTCCTTCCTTTGACTCATAAATGAGCTTTGTTAGCCCCAAAGATTTTGCACCTGTGCAGGTGTGTATGTTAAGTCGCTTCAGTCATGTCTGACTCTGAGATCCCATGGGCTGTAGCCTGCCAGGCTCCTCTTTCTGTGGGATTTTTTCAGACAAGAATACAGGGGTGGGTGGCTATTCCCTTCTCCAGGGGATCTTCCCAACCCAGGGATCCAACATGTGTCTCTTATGTCTCCTGCGCTGGCAGGCATGTTCTTTACTAGCGCCACCTGGCAGGACCTTTGTACCTATAAGAGGCATTAGAGATGATATTGTTGGAGCCTTTATCACACCAGCAAAGACCACAGACATTAAGCCCTAGTTTGGCCCTTTCACCCCACCAGAGGCCCAGATCTCACAGTACAACCATCTGTCCCAAAGCAAATCCCCCCATGCCAGCCCCACCCCAGGCACAGTGTCCCCAGAGCACCCCCCATAGCACTTCTGCAGAAGCCAGGTTCATGGGCCCTACAGTCAGTTCCTCTCCCTGCCCAATAGTCGACACAATCTGTCTGTGCTGCGTGCTAAGTTGCTTCAGTCATGTCTGACTCTGTGTGGTCTTATGGACTGTAGTCTGCCAGGCTCCTCTGTCCATGGGATTCTCCAGGCAAGAATACTGGAGTGGGTTGTCACACCCTCCTCCAGGGGATCTTCCCAGCCCAGGGATCGCACCCTTGTCTTCTGTGTCTCCTGCACTGGCAGATGAGTTCTTTACCACTAGTACCACCTGAGAAGCCCCTTATTTCTTGAGTCAAGTTTAGTTTTAGAATGAGATTCTCACATTCCACCTGCTCTCCCAAATGGGGTTTTCATACAGGCAGGTAGATCTCCCCAATGACCGCTTTGTTCATGCCGAACATTTTGACCCTAAAGCAAGAACTACAAGGCTGTTTAATTCAAAACACATTGACTAGGCACCTAATGTGGGCAGCGGCCTGCGCTAAGCCCAGCAAGGAGTGCAAAGAGGACAAAAGTGTGTGGACTTCCCTAGTGCCCCAGTGGTTAAGGATCTGTCTTCCAGTGTAGAGGATGAGGGTTTGATCCCTGATCAGAGAACTAACATCCCACAGTGAGGGGCGGGCAACAAAGCCCACATGTTGCAACTACTGGGGCTCATGCTTCATAAGCAGAGAAGTTTGTACACTGCAATGAGAAGACCTTATGCTGCAACAAGAGAAGAAGCCCTGTGCTTCAACTAGAGAAGCCTCTGCAGACCACAACTAGAGAAAGCTGGGACACTGCAACCAAGACCAAGCACAGCCAAAATAAAAAAATGGAAAACACTCAAAATGTGTTCATGATGGTGATACAGTTATTGGCATCCATTGTCCTACCAGTGAATTGGGCAGAGAGCACTGAATAGGAATCCATTCATTAGTGCAATGTGGGAAGGAGTGTGTGCTTTATTTGTTCAAGGGGAAATGTGTTCTTGGGGCTGGCCAACCCTACCCTATCATTAGCTCAAGTGATTCCATGTGATACAATATGAAAACTAAATAGAAATGGTTTTTTGACTTGTCAATGAAGTTCTGTAAGACTTTCTCAGGACTCAGCATATTAAACAGCAGAGACAAATGTCCATATAGTCAAAGCTATGCCTTTTCCAGTAGTCATGTACGAATGTGAGAGTTGGACCAAAAAGAAGGCTGAACACCAAAGAACCGATGCTTTCAAACTGTGGTGCTGGAGAAGACTCTTGAGGGTCCCTTGGACTGCAAGGAAATCAAACCAATCAAACCTAAAGGAAATCAGTCCTGAATATTCATTGGAAGTACTGATGCTGAAGCTCCAATACTTTGGCCACCTGATGTGGAGAGCCAATTCACTGGAAAAGACTCTGATGCTGGGAATGATTGAGGACGAGAGGAGACAAAGGCAACAGAGGATGAGATGGATGGATGGCATCACTGACTCAATGGATGTGAGTTTGAGCAAGCTCTGGGAGATAGCGAAGGACAGAGGAGCCTGGCATGCTGATGTCCATGGGGTTACAAAGAGTCAGACAAAACTTGGTGACTGAACAACAACAACAACAACAACAACAACAACATAATCTTCAGACCAAAGGGATGGTATTAGGGTCCAGCGGTTACAAACACAGACTTTGGGTTGGATTCAACTCATTCTTTACCAGCTTCCAGTTACATGTTTGGGCAAAATGCTAACCTTCCTTCTGGGATAACAGCAGTACTTACATCATAGGGCTGTTACCAAGATGATACAAACTAATATCTATAAAGAGATCCTGAACACTGTTAGCACATATTTATTTGCACTATTAGAAGACTCATAATTTTTCTTACCTAAAGATAAATCATCTTGTCTAAACATTTGCTTCTTTGATTCATGCTTCTCAACTCTATGTTCAAGGTTCTTTATTATTTTACCCATGCTTTCCTTCATGTATTCATCTAAATTTTCTTTTCTTTTTTTTTTTTTAATTAAGGTTAACTATGTGCCAAGAACTGATAGGTCCTGAGGGTACAATGGATGAACAGATAGTCATGATTACTGCTCTGAGGAGTTCACAGCCCATTGGCATACAGGGTGTTGACTGAACAATCACACAAAAATTGTGACATTAATATTGTGATAATTGTTAACAGGAAACAGTGCTGACAGTTGCATGTGTGAGAAGGAATTTGATCTGGCCTAAGGGTTAGATTAGAACTGGGATGTGAAGGAAGGATGGAGTTAGCCTCATGGAGTAGGGGTGGCCAGACAGAACGTTACAAATAGAGAGACGCCATGTGCCAGTTTTTGTTGTGGTAATAAATGACCTCCATGTCTCTGTGGCTTACTTGCTTATTTTACAGGTAGGCCGTGGCTGACTCCATTTACGCCTTGGCTAGGACTCTGCTGCTCATTTAGATACTCAAACTGCAGGAACAGTCCCTGTGTGAGACATGGTATTCATGTAGCATAAAGAAAGGTCAGGAGCACTGGTGGAAATGTCATGACTCTAAGGCTTCTGATTGGGTGTGGCCTTGTCCTGTGTACATTCCTTTGGCCAAAGTACAAAGCCAGTGGCACAGGAATGATGGTCCTCAACACTGGGGACATAGCAGTTGACAGGAGGAATGTGATCCTCCTACAGGAAAGGGATGGCAATGAAAAACTGCAAAAATAATGTAATTTACTATGTTAAGGCTCTGTAATAGGAAAAAGTCTGGAGGCCTACATGGCTACTAGTGAGAGAGTTGGCTGGAACAGGAGTGATGAGGGTGGAGTGGCAGGTGGGGCCAAGCTATGCAAAGGACTCTGAACTTTATCCCGTGAGCAATAAAACACTGATCTTTACCCATTCAATCTCTTTCCTTAGTTGTGAAAAAATACTTTTCCTGTTTCTCTGATCTCTGAAGTTATACTGTTTATTAGAGAAAGTGTGGACATGGCAGATAAATTTGTAAAAATCACCCTTAATATTACAACTCAGAACCATCAATCACTGATATTTTGTTGAACATATTTCTAGACTTTTAGATGTTATTTTAATGTACATAATTTTTACAATAAAAACTGGATCATATTCTTCATCAGTTGTTACAAATATTCTCCAAGTTATTAAATAGTCACCTTATTGTCTGATCATATGGATGTGCCATAATTAAACCAGTTCTAAACTACTGGACATATAGGTTTTTTTCCCCCAATTTTTCCATTTTACAAAAATCTCTAAATAACTCTGAAATGGACTACTTTAGATTTAGCAACATCCATATTATTTCATAAATGTGATATTTTTATCTTAAAGGATATAAATTTAAGACCACTGACAAAAGTTGTCAATTGTCCTTCCAGAAAAGTCATAGCAAATCATACACAACAGCAGAGCAGGATTTTCCAGCTCTGTCGATAATTATCCTATATTGTCAGTTTAATCAGTGGAATTATTTTAATTTTACATTTATTTGATTATTCAGGATGGACCTTATTCTCTATAATTCCCAGTGTTTTCATCAGGGAAGGACTTGCCTGATTGAAATGCTGGGCCTTCTGGATCTTTGGCTTAGAATGCACTCAGTTTCTCTTCAGCAAATTATGACAGCTTCTCACTTTATGACTCTGCAAGATTTTCTTCTGCTTCCTACAAGAAGTCTTCTATGATTGCCTCAGTCTGTTTACTGTGGAAGTTGCCAGGAAGAACGCAGACTGTTGGTTTTATGTGCATGAAAGGATGATATGTTTCCCATACACCTCATCTCCCCAGATGAAGAGCGTGTTTCTGTGGTTAAATACTGTGCCCTCCTACAGTGACTCACTCTTTCCTCTGCATGCCTTATAGTCCATAAACATTTCTGAATGAATGCCAAGAAAAGTCATAATGGCATAATGGGTGGGTAAATCCTGGCCTGATGGATGACTCACTTGTGGAGACTGGCACGTGGCTATATCAATAAAAGATTATGGACCAAAGTCATTGTGAATGTCACTCAGAATTTCTTTTTAGATTACAATTAACACCAATTTTTCAATTTTCATAGCAGAGGTTAGCAACAACACATTCTGATTTGATAGAAGCCCGATGACTTAAATCTTTCTTATATACACACTTTTCCTCCTAGCCAGAGACAAAGAATTTTTATCCATTTGATACGTGGCATGATTTCCAGTTAATTTTTAATAGAGTTGGACTTTTCTTTCCCTCCTGTTACAGATTGTGCTAATGTCTTGTCAAGCTAGTCTGACAATGTAAATTGTACCTTCATGCTCTCCTTCTCATGTTACAGAGGGGCCAAGCCTTACAACATGAAAAGACCATTAGCAGAGCATTGGATTGTGTCCATGGGGAATGTGGAGAAAAGGGCAACCCTTGTTGACATGGTCCTGCTTGCTGGGGTGGTAGATTAAGTGCCTGCAAGTCTCTTAGAGGCCTCAGGTGAATTGGACTTATGATGATTTATCGCTACACTGGCATCGTTTGCACCCGTCTTGAAAGAGCAGGGACTAAAGCCTATCAGTTCTTTGTTCCATCATGTCACTCCTTCTACACTCATTCTGTACCACTGAATCCAGAAGTAAATGTAGGAGTATTCTTTCACATAGCTCCATACAGCCCCCCTCAGTGACAAGAATGGTTACATGACTGACATCATATCTATTTGCCTTACCTACCTGCTTCAATATCACCAGATGGTGCTTATGGTGTGTGCTGTATACTATATAGAATACTATACACATACGATATAGAACATAGTACGTGTGTTAGCTACTCAGTGAGCCCGAGTCTTTGCAACTCCGTGGGCTGTAGCCTGCCAGGATCCTCTGTCCATGGAATTCTCCAGGCAAGAATATTGGAGTGGATTGCCATGCCCTCCTCCAGGGGATCCACCCGACTCAAGGATTGAACTCAGGTCTCTTGTATTGCAGACAGTTTCTTTACCACTAGCACCAATTGGGAAGTCCTGAATATCATATACAGTGTACCATATATTCTCTCCATTGTCTCCCATCTTGCAAATATCACCTATGCCTTCAAACAAATAGATGCCCATCTCCTTCCAGAAACAGTGAGATTTTGGTTTTTAATCATTGTTTTCCAAATAAAGCCAAGGCACTCCCTGAACAGGTGTTCTCTCCATGAGTTACTTAATTAAAAGAGCTCCCCGAAGGCCACTGAAACACCAGAAAAGACTGAAGAACAGAGATTTAATTTTGAATAAATCCTTTATTAAAATGGAAGGAAAGACAATCTGGTCTATTTCAACTTGGGAGGCTACATTAAAACTCCATCAGCAAAGAATGATGCCTTGTTCCAAAGCAGTGTTTTCAGAGTGTGGCATGAGGACTGCCTACATTAGGATGATTTGGGGAACTTGTGAAACATTTAGGTTCTTGGCTTCCCCCCAGACCTACTGAACTCACTGAGGGTGGAGCCTGCATCTGCATTTTAATATGCACTGCGCTGGATAAGATGGTAAAGAATCCGTCTGCATAGGTGGGAGACCCAGGTTTGATCCTTCGGTTGGGAAGAACCCCTGGTGAAGAGAATGGTTAACCACTCCAGTATTTTTGCCTGGAGAATTCCATGACCAGAGGAGCTTGCGGAGCTATAGTCCATGGGGTTGCAAAGAATCTGACACAACTGAGCGACTAACACTTTCATTCTGGGCTTTCCAAGTGTAAAGAACCTGGGAACCTAGAGGTAAATAACCCACCTGCCAATGCAGGAGACATAAGAGATGTGGGTTCGATCCCCTACCTGGAGAAGGGCATGAAAACCCACTTCAGTATTCTTGCCTGGGAAATCCCATGGACAGAGGAGCCTGATGGGCTACAGTCCATGGGGTCACAAAGAATTGAACATCACTGAAGTGACTTAGCAGGCATGCATGCTGGATAATTTCTTTGTACACCAAAGTTTGAGAACCAACACAAGGCTTAATGATATTCTAGAGGAGAAGTCCGAATATGATATTATCTTCTTAAAACTCTACATGTCAGAGCATTGTTTAATGTCTGCCTCCTACATTAAGTTGTTAGATATGTAATGGTAGGGACCAGTGACTTCACCCGCATATCTCCAGGGCCCAGCCCACTGCCTGGCCCATTTCATACCTACTGGATGAGAAACTTAAGGACTCAGGCCCATCTTTATTTTAACAAATCCTGTAGTTGAGCCTGATTCCTGCTATAGTTTGAGAAGCCCCAAGTATAAAAGAATCTTTTCAGAACAACTACTTGCTTCATAAGAGTAGCAATCTACTGCCCTTCCCCTGCACCCTCCCCTGGCCGTTTCAAATGGGATACTCTTTGGTCTGTATGCTACCATATCTGTCTTAAGATCAGGATATATGAGATTATAGGCACAGTTTCAAGAAAAGAAAACATTATTTCCACTTGACAACAGAGGAGAGTGAGGCACATTGAATGGAGGTGATTTGTGTGAGGCTGAAAACGGACAGATTTGGGGTTTAATTCAAAGTCTCTTACAAACTTATGCCACATTCTTTTTGTTGTTGTTGTTGTTACTAATTGCCTGTGTGTGTGTTCAGTCACTTCAGTTATGTCCAGCTCTTTGTGACCTCATGGACTGTAGGCCGCCAGGCTCCTCTGTCCATGGGATTTATCAGGCAAGAATACTGAAGTAGATTGCTACTCCAGGGGACCTTCCTGACCCAGGGATTGAACCTGTGTCTCCTGCACTGGTGGGCAGTTCTTTACCACTGAGCCACTTGGGAAGCCCCACTAACTGCCTAGGTCCTGGCTTGTGTTTCATTGGTCTGCATGAGGACTCTTTGGTGAGTATTTTAAGGGAGAAATAACACAGTCTCTTCTCTCATCACTAATAACATCACCCTGAGGATATCTGCCCTGCAGGACCGAGATCTGAGTAATTTCCTGAACAGATCATCCAGAAGTGGTCTGGAGGGATCCCTGGACTTCCAAGCTGGAGCAACAGCCTGATTACTGTTAAACTGTCTCCTCTCACATTCACCAAATGGTCCTTAAAAGTTATGCATTTAAAAAATTCTGTTCCAGTAACCAAAATAAGTCATGTTTCTATAGACTGGAGATCAGAGTAGACCTAATGGAAGAATATTCATTGTGAATAAATAAACCTCTTGAAGACAGATCTGTGTTTGTTTGTTTGTTTTAATTCAGAATAGCGAGTGAGGTAATGCTTGACTGGTCTAGAGAAAAGTAGATCACTAGTCCATACATACTCATTTTGAACTCATGGTTGCATAAATACAAAAAACAATGCCATATCAAATATAGCAAGATGAGTGCCATAAGAAGCAAAGGCAAGATACTGTGGAAAAACCTAAGAGGGTAAACTGAAGAGGTATAGGAGTTAAGGAAGGCTTCCTGGAGGTAGTGAGATTAGGACCTGAAGATTTTATAGGCACTGCCAGCTGGAGAGTATACAGGAAGAGAAGTATAGGGAGGAGGTAAGTGTTTCTACATAAAGAGTATATTTCCACTTAAAGAGTATATTTCAGAGTCAACCTATTTAGGTCTTGTAATTATATCCCAACTTATCTCTATTCTTTGGGGAATCAAACCAAAACAGAGATGTAAGACAGACTTGTCCAGTCATTCAAAGTCTTGGCATCCCCTTAATCTTATTTATTACCACCATCATTATTATAATACTATTATTAGAGAAAATAGGATGGCAGACTATATTAATATAACTATGGGCTCAAAACAGGGAGAATGGAAAATCCTCTTTTCTTCTTCTCAGATTAGAAACATCTCGGTTTCATGTCTGATGCCCGACTTAAAGGCACCCTGATAAACTGTAGTGTATTCAGAAGTAGCAGAGGGGAAATATCTCATATGAGGAACATCTAAAGAACTAGAAGGCTGCGGAGAGGCAGGAGAGTGATCTTTAAACTCCAAAGTGCTATTATTATGGGAGAGTTTCCCTAAGAGGTAAGTCTAGGCTATCTCCCATGAAATTGCCATGGCACTCTTTAAGCTGTACATCTCATTGGAGTAAGGACCAAGATGGTCTTACCACTGCTTCCTCAATGCCTAGCACAGTGCCTGTTACATAATATATACTCAGTAGATATTTGTTGAATGAATGAATGACTGGGACAGAAGCAGCCCCAGGCCAACGGCAACTTCTAGGCTCTGTATTATTCCCACCATTTCCAAAGATGAGAACTTGATTGTACTCCTTTTCAACTAGAAATATGGCTCACTTAAAAGATACAAAGCTCATCACATCATTGAGTCTCGTTTCCATGGTGTATCTGCAGACAAATCCTGTAAAAGCCTTAACCAGTGGGTGAGATGCCGTGTCTAATAGTTCTGCAGTACAGCTTGGAGAGTTTATTTTTCACAATCTGTTCTATGCTTCAAAAACCAAAATATACAATTGAAATCGATGCTGAGAAAGTGGCACGACTTTTTTTCAGGTCTGGGAATTGACCCCCTCTGCCTAATCTACTAATAAGTGCCCTGAAATTATGCAAGAGGAAAGAGGGGATAAGTGAAGATTTTAATCACAGAGCTGATAGGTTCAAAGCACCCCAAGCAGTTTTCTGAGCTCCTTAAGCATCAGAGTATCCCTCCAAGGGTCTGTGGAGACCACTTAGTACAACATCTTCATTTTTATATGAGTCAACTTGTCCAAAAAATAGAGTCTCTTCCCATTAAAGCATCCTAGAGTGGCACAGCAGGTGTCTTCACTCAAAGACCTGCCTTCTCCACCATGTACTGCCACTTTGCTGCTATTCTTTCTTTTCCATCTGTGGCCAGCTCAGCATTCATCTTCCTCCAAAAATCAAAGATGGGCTGAAACATTAAGCTGACTTTCTTCACTTTCCTGCACCAGGAATCATGTCCTTCTCAGCTACCTGTTTTCATATGCAGCCTATAGCAGATTCCACACCCCCCCACACACCTTATCTTCCCTTTGGGTTTTCTTTTTTGCTAAAATGGTCTATTTAACAAATAATGATCATGTTCATCTTGGCAGTCTGACAGCCTATAGCAAAATAACAGATGTAGGAAAAACAAATGGAGGGCAGTACTCTAAAGATCTGGGCTTTCAAAGAATAAGGAAACACTCAACTTTACTGACTTTTTGTTCCATTTCCTAAGATGAAAACATATAAATATGTAAAATACAATACTCACCTTAGGAAGCTGCTCATTTATGAGACTTTTGGCACCAGCCATCTAGATATGAGTTTTTAAAAGTGAATGATTGATGCTGTCTTTAATCTCAGTATTTCATATTCATTGTATGAATGCTTATTCCTAACTAGATCTAGATGGTAGGTTGAGTGATTTGAAGAGTAGAAAGCTTTTACATTGAAGATTATATTTTGATTGGTCTATTAACCAATTTAGACTTAGATAGATATTCCTTTTCATGAAGGCATTTGTCTTCAGGGACCTCCTATAAAATACAGCTAGGACTGGTACAACCAAGGTACCAGGAGTCATCAAATATTGAATTCTAGGTGAGGGAAACCCAGGTTTGATCCCTGGGTTGGGATGATCCCTTGGAGAAGGAAATGGCAACCCACTCCAGTATTCTTGTCTGGAGAATACCACGGACAGAGGAGCCTGGCGGGCTATAGCCCATGGGGTTGCAAAGAGTCAAATGTGACTGAACAACTAGCACTTCACCAGTTTTTACCTTGAAAACCTGAAAATATAATTCCCCTCATTAACGAGAACTAAGACAGGTAAGTGTGAAACATGCAAGCTTGGAACACATGTCATATTGACAGTGAAGGAAGCAGGGACCATGGGGATCACAGTGTGGGAAACGTGACTAAGGCAAGAATAAATAAAGAATAAATAATAAAAAAAGAGCAACAAATAAGTAATGTAATAAAGCTTACATTTCTCCCTTATTTTGTACAGGGACAGACTAGATAGGAAAAGTCTGCATTTTTGAAGATTTTACTTCACTCATGTTTGCTTTTCATGATTTTGTTTTAGAATCATTGTCTTTTTTAAACTGGAGTATGATTGCTTTACTATGTCATGTTAATTCCTTCTGTACAAGGAAGCGAATCAGCTAGACATTTATTCTCTCCCTCTTGGACCACCCCTGCCCAGCACCCTACCTGCCGAGGTCATCACAGAGTACTGAGCTGAGCTCCCTCCGCTATACAGCAGCTTCCTGTTAGCTATGTACTTTATACATGGTAGTGTATATCTCTTAATCCTAATCTCCCAATTTGTCCCACCCTCCCTTATCCCCGTGGTGTCCATATGTCCGTTTTCAACATCTGTGTCTCTATTCTTACCCTGGAACTAGGTTCATCTGTACTCACACCAGTCGAATGGCCATCATCAAAAAATCTACAAACAATGAATCCTGGAGAGAGGAAATTCTCTTGCACTGTTGGTGGGAGTGTAAATTGGTACAGTCACTAGGGAGAACAGTATGCTGCTAAGTCACTTCAGTCGTGCCCGACTCTGTNTGTCATATTGACAGTGAAGGAAGCAGGGACCATGGGGATCACAGCGTGGGAAACGTGACTAAGGCAAGAATAAATGAAGAATAAATAATAAAAAAAGAGCAATAAATAAGTAATGTAATAAAGCTTACATTTCTCCCTTATTTTGTACAGGGACAGACTAGATAGGAAAAGTCTGCATTTTTGAAAATTTTACTTCACTCATGTTTGCTTCTCATGATTTTGTTTTAGAATCATTGTCTTTTTTAAACTGGAGTATGATTGCTTTACTATGTCATGTTAATTCCTTCTGTACAATGAAGCGAATCAGCTAGACATTTATTCTCTCCCTCTTGGACCACCCCTGCCCAGCACCCTACCTGCCGAGGTCATCACAGAGTACTGAGCTGAGCTCCCTCCGCTCTACAGCAGCTTCCTGTTAGCTATGTACTTTATACATGGTAGTGTATATCTCTTAATCCTAATCTCCCAATTTGTCCCACCCTCCCTTATCCCCGTGGTGTCCATATGTCCGTTTTCAACATCTGTGTCTCTATTCTTACCCTGGAACTAGGTTCATCTGTACTCACACCAGTCAGAATGGCCATCATCAAAAAATCTACAAACAATGAATCCTGGAGAGAGGAAATTCTCTTGCACTGTTGGTGGGAGTGTAAATTGGTACAGTCACTAGGGAGAACAGTATGCTGCTAAGTCACTTCAGTCGTGCCCGACTCTGTGCGACCCCATAGATAGCAGCCCATCAGGCTCCCCCGTTCCTGGGATTCTCCAGGCAATAACACTGGAGGGGGTTGCCATTTCCTTCTCCAGTGCATGAAAGTGAAAGGTGAAAGTGAAAAGTAAAATTGAAGTCGCTCAGTCGTGTCTGACCCTCAGCGACCCCATGGCTCCTCTATCCATGGGATTTTCCAGGCAAGAGTACTGGAGTGGGGTGCCATTGCCTTCTCCGAGGGAGAACAGTATAGAGTCCCTTAAAAAATTAAAAATAGAACTACCACATGACCCAGCAATCCCACTACTGGGTATATACCTGAGAAAACCATAAGTTAAAAAGACATATGTACCTCATCTGTTCGCTTTTTTTAACCAAACACTTCATGAACAACTAAAGTTATGATGTGTTTACTTAGTAGCTCAGTCATGTCTGACTCTCTGAACTGTAGCCCACCAGGCTTCTCTGTCCATGGGATTTCCCAGGCAAGAATACTAGAGTGGGTTGCCATTTCCTCCTCTAGGGGATCTTCTCAATCCAGGGATCAAACTCGCATCTCCTGCATTGCAGGCAGATTCTTTACCCACTGAGCCACCCAGGAAGCCCATGAAGTTAAGACTCTTGATTCCAGAATTCAAGTTTTTAACTGTTTCACTCTGTTCTTTTCTGAAGCAGCCCCAGATGGAAACATCTGGTCCCAAAAGTCTTCTGCTGGGTGTTAATGAATGAAAACCTCTCCTGAAAACAAAACAAAACAAAAATCCTCCATGAACCCTAACCTCAAGCCACTGTTTTAGCTTTATTTGAGGAATTTGATTTTTTTAGTTCAATCAAACAAGTGATGAGGTTGTATTGAGTTGAGAAGTAGCCTTATCTTAGCTTCCTAAGGTCTAATATTGGATAAAAACTTCTCATCTAGATCAAAGCTTTCCAGAGAGGTCTGTCTCTAAGAGAGAATAGCTGCTTATCTTGAGTGAAGACCATGCGGGGCAGGGTGCAAGCACTGTTTCCACAGGTTAGCACTGATGGAGTGGCTCCTCTTACCTTCTCTCTCAGGTTATCTTTGGTCTCATCTCACTCTTCATTTGGGGTGTTTTCTTTTGTTCAAATATTTATAAGAAAATGACACTGGTTTTCTGGGCATTTGGCCCAGGTTTTCTAGAGTTTGGTGTCCTAGCTCAGAGGTAATTCCAGATATCACTCTTAGAGATGAACACATCGGTGGCTCTTGTATTCGTTAATGCAAAATGTATTTCAGTTGAGGAGAACAGGTCTTTAACTTAGGTGCCTCCAAAGATGATAGGGAAAGGGCTGCCCTAAAAACTGAGAGTGCTGAAAGATGAGACATACAAATAAATCTTTGGCATTGCCATAAAAAACCTTGTTCCTCATATTTGCTTTTCAATAAGAGCTTGGTTTTAGTTTGAAAGCTATTCAGCCTTGATGTTTGAAATAATAACATTTTATTTTCAAATCTGTTTATAAGTCACAAATCATACTGGTAAATATTCATGGATCATTCTCTTTTGCTTCCAAGAAAAGTATGGAGAGAAGAAAAACACCTTCTGGGGTCAGAGCTTGGAGTGTGGTGGGAGATAAGATTGAATATCAGCAGAGTTAAGTTGGAAATAAATTTGGGTTGCCAATTGTGGATCTTGGTTGAAAAAATAACCTCAAGCATTTTTCAAGATGAATGATGCTAGGGAAAGGCAAAGCCCAACTTTATGGCCATAGTCCAAACACACACAGGCTAGGATACTAGAAAACTGACAGCAATGGTGCCTCATACAATATCTTCTCTTGCACTGTGTAGAATGATTTAGAATTTAACAATCATGTGCACATCTGTTTTGCTACATGGCACTATGACATGTATTATTATCCCCATCTCGCAGATGAAGAAACTGATGTTAATTTTAAATGACTTGCACATGTTTATAAGACCAATAACTTAAAAAAAAAAAAACACTGGACCTGGATCCCAGATCCATTGGCTCTGGTCTAGGATTCCTTCAGGTATGTCTTATTCAGGGTTTGGATTAAGATACATCTTCCTCTGGTAGGTTTTCTGTCTACAATCCAAAACCTGGATTGTAAACATCTCTGGGTTCCAAAAAGATACCCTATAACAGCCTAGCTGTCATCACAGTGACTTGTAATGAATTATTACCTAGATTTCATTTTTCACTGGACAATAAACTCCATGAGAAGAGTGACTAGTTTACCATTGTAATTACAACACTCAGGGCCTGGTAGGAAAATGTTTCCTAAGTCTTTGTGAATTGAACTGAAGTCCAACAGTTATTTTGCCAAAACTGGAAGGATAGTAAAGATCTGACTTTTCGACTGACAAGCTCCAAGTCTGTTTTGAATGGGTGTTTTCAAGGAAAGGTGCTGCCCTCTTGAAAATCTCATTACAGATGCCCAAGAGAGGACTGGAAAATTCTTCCTAACAGAGACCATGGCCTTAGGAATTACCACCATTTCAGTCTCCTTTGAAGGGCATTTCTACCCAGTTGTAAATGCCAGGTGGCAAAGGAATGAGAAATCCTAAAAGTTCTCTGGGTACACATGGCCTTTACTGTTGTTTTCTCACCAGTGCTCACACACCTGCAGATGAAGATCTGGAAGTCTGACTCTCTAGAGAAGCTGGATCTGCTTTCCAAAGCAGCCGTCCTCTGCCAGGCAGATAACCGTAATGATAAGGTTGACAGAGCTACCAAATGATGTCTCATCATTCCAGATAAGAAGGAGCAAACACTAAGGGAAAATAAACAGTGAAAAGGTCCATTTAAAACCCATAACCTGTGTAATTCAAAATTGGAAGTGGGACTTAGGATCTCATTCTCCTTTGAAAATTTGTAAACTCTGCCCTACTTCTGTGAGATTCTCCAACATGCTGGCATAGCCAGAGTTGGCTAGACTCCCAGGTGCAACGCAGAGTCCATCTGTTCGGTCACTCTGTCTGATGTGGATTTAGAGAGTGAATTGTGTGTATGGGATATGTTCCAGATAAATCTGAATTTCCTAAATATATTGAAAATGTGGTTGTGAGTTCCAAGAGAGATTCCCACTGTACTTGGTCCCCACCACTCAATTTTTTCAGATCGTATACAACAGAGGTTTAAAGGAACATGGAATGTACTCTGCTGTAAGGCTGATGAATCTAGTCTAGCAAAATGCCTGGCTTAGAGAAGGTACTTAATAACCATTTTTAAAATAATAATACTAATAGTATGGTTTTACTATTTCTATGTATCAGGTGATATGTTAAGTACTATCTTTCCCCTCTCTCCTCTCTCTCTCACTCTCCCCAATCCTTCTTTCCCTTCTTTGTATTTCCACCAATATTCACTGAGTTCCCGGTACATATCAGGTATTCTTCTAAGAGCAAGGGCTATATTAGTGAACAAGTGACATCATGTACCTTAAACTCTATTTGGAGGGATACTAATAATAATCAAGTGAACAAACAACTTCAGATAGTGATACAGAACAGAGTAATATGAGATAGTGACCCGGGGATGAAAGATTACTTTCCTAGGCATGTACATGAAAAACTTCTCTATGGGGGAGAAATTTTAACCGACATTCTTTCAACGGGTAAGAAAGAATTTTCCATGAAACAATCTGTGGTGGAAGTTTTCTAGGCAGACACTGCTAGAACATTTCAAGACAAATGTCCCAAATGATCCAGTCTTGCTTGTGGGACAGAAAAAAGCCAGCAGCTCTGGTGCAAGATGCACAATGGTCATTTGGACACAAGGCTGGAGAGGAAGGCCGATGGCAGGTCACTGTAGAGATGCGGTGTGTGCGCACGTGTGCTGAGGGCTCAGTTGTGTCTCACTCTTTGTGACCCCATGTTCCATAGGCTTTCAGGCCCCTCTGTCCATGGAATTTTCCAGGCTAGAATACTGAAGTGGGTTGCCATGCCTTCCTTCAGGGGATCAAACCCATGTCTTCTGTCTCCTGCATTGGCAGACAGATTCTTAGCAGAGCCAAACAAACCCAGCTTAAGTGCTATTTGTATCCCCACTGCACCACCTGGGAAGCCTTGAAGAGATGTTGTAGGCCATGGCAAATAACACTTCAAAGAATTATCTTCTTCAACCACCACAATGACCCTACAATGCTGTTTGTATCTCCATTTACAGAAGAGACATAGACAGCTGATGTAGCGCGGGCAGGATCACATCACTGGCAAGTGGCAGAGTCTATATTTGAAACTAGGCAATCTGGCTCTAAAACTCAAAGCACAAGTCCCAACATAAATCCAGACATATTCATCATCATCTTAGAATCGTCCCCTTCCCCACATCCAACTATTCATCAATGCAAGTTCCGATCAGCATCACAGAACACTCAGTACTGGCATGGATACACGAATCAGAGCCAAACAAACCCAGCTTAAGATCTCAGCTCTGCTTTGATGGGCAATGTGATCTGGGAAAGTCATCTAATTCGTTATGGCTTTTGTTTTCTCATCTGTGAAATGAGACTAATAATAGTAGTTTCCTCCAAGATTCCCTGGAGGAGGGCATGGCAACCCACTCCAGTATTTTTGCCTGGAGACTCAGACACGATTGATGCAACTTAGCCTGCACACACACATCCACTTCTTAGGGTATTGTGAGAATACAGTGATATCATAACTGCACAGTCTAAGTCTTCAATAAATTCTTAACCTCAAACCAAACCAAATCCTTACCACATGTTCAGTTCAGTCGCTCAGTCATGTCTGACTCTTTTCAACCCCATGAATCACAGCATGCCAGGCCTCCCTGTCCATCACCAACTCCCAGAGTTCACTCAGACTCACGTCCATCATTTATCACAATTCATCTGTCCTTTCTCTCTCCTTCCCTGCTGTTACCCTAGTTGCAGATCACTGCTATTACCATCTAGCCCTTCTGACTCAGACTCCTCAGCTGCATTTTAACACACTCTTCAAAATTGTTTCTATGCAAACCAGCGTTTAAGACCATTGAAACAGACCATCAACCAAGATGCAAGTGGATCTTATTAGATCTCAGTGTCAGACTCAGACACTGCAACTGTATTTGCAAATATTCAGTGTTAGGGTTAAATGGGATTTGAGGTCTTTGTTGATGCATTTTGATGATATGACAGAGTTTCTGTAGTATATGAATACTGCCCTGCTCGCACCCATTTCCCACGTTCTCCTGCTCTTTCAATATTCCCATGTGAATTATATGCAAGGGATAAGAGCCAAATGGTATTTAAAGTACAATATGTAACATCTCTCAGCATACATTTACGGTAAAGGTTAATCTGATTTGCCTGTTTAGGTTCAACTGCTAACAATTCAAATGTTGACATATTATTTCAAATGTAATATTTAATTTCAAATTTGATGTATAACCAAACTCATTATTTTTCCTCTAAATTTGCTCCTTCAATAACCTTTCCCACTTTGGAAAAATCGTATCTATCCTTCCAATTTCTCAGATTGAAAACCTGGAGAAGTCAGTTCCTCTTCTTTTTCATGACCCACATCAACAAACCATGCTGACTTTATCTTCCAAACATACCCAGGATATGACTTCTCAGTCACGCTGCCACCATCACCTGAAACTGAGCCATCACCATCTTTGGTCTGGGGTACTGCAAGAGCCACCTTACAGGTTTTGTTGTTTCCACCTTTGCAGTTCCAAAACTCTCTTCTTAGGAGAGCAGCCAAAGAACCCTTTAGAAACATAAGCCAGACCAAGGTATCTGTGGTAGAGTGAACAGTGAAAAGAAAAAAAAAGTGAAAGTGCTAGTTGCTCAAGCGTGTCTGACTCTTGCAATCCCATCGACTCTAGCCCACCAGGCTTCTCTGTCAATGGAATTCTTCAGGCAAGAATACTGGAGTGGGTTGCCATTCCCTTCTCCAAGGGATCTTCCCAACCCAGGGACTGAACTCAAGTCTCCTGCTTTACAGGCAGATTCTTTACTGTCTGAACCACCAGGGAAGCCCAGAGAGAACAATGGCTTCCCACGTATGGAGAAATTCTAACCCCCAGAACCTATGCATGTTACCTCATATGGCAAAAGAGATGCCACAGGTACAAGTAAGTTAAAGATTTTGAGATGAGATTATCTCGGGGGAGGAGGTCTGATGTAACTACATGGGTCCTTATAAGTGGATGCTTGAACAGAGTTAAAGGAGAAATGATGTGATGATGAAAGCAGAGATTGCAACAACATGCTTTGAAGATGGAATTAGGGGCCAGAAGTAAAGGAATGCAGGTGACTCCTAGACCCTGAGAAAGGCCAGGAAACAAAGTCTCTTCTCCCAACCTCCAGAAGGAATCTTCCCACTGACACCTTGACCTCAGTCCAGTGAAACCAATTGCAGACTTCTGACTTCCAGAATTACAAGAGAATAAGTTTGGGTTGTTTCAAGCTGTTAAACTCATGGTCATTTGTAACAGGAGCAACAGGCACTGAAGACAGCACCCTCTTCATTTCCTCTCATCCTGAGTCAAATCCAAAGTCATCACAAGGACCTACAGGGGCCCACACCATCTGTTCCCCACTATCCACCTTGTGACTCAGACCTCACCTCCTATGAGCGTCCCTTTTGCTTGCTCTTTCCAGCCACTTGACCCCCTTGCTTCAAACACTTGGACACGCCCTCTACTCTTTGCCTTTATCTTTTACATATCTGGCCTGCTCTTGTCCTAAAATAGTCACATGATTTGATCCTCTCTTCCTTGGGTGTCATTCACCTATCTCCTTCTCAGTGGGGCTTTCCTGACCACACTACTTGAAATCAGAATGCATCTCCTTTGAACCCTTCTATTCCTTATATCACTTGCCTCCTTTATTTTTTCCAAAGAATTTACAAACATCTGGTGAACTCTAGTTTTACTCACTTATTTACTGGAATGAAAGGTCTATTTTTCATTGTTCTGTGCAGCACTACAAGCCCATGACTTCCATAATGCTTGCACATAGTAGGTACTATTTAGTTAATTGAAAGAAATTTAGTGAATGAGATGCTAACCCAGTGCAATGTCTGGCATGACTGCATGCATGCACATGTGCTGGCATGCAGGCAAAGTGATGGTAGGGCTCCAAGGAGAATCCTGACTCAGCTGAGGGAGTGTATTCATGAAGTTTGAGAAAAGGAGAGGCAGGTGACATGTCCTGCCAAGCACAAGTCCTAGTTGACTTACAACCAATCTGGGTGTAGTGGTTGGCAATGGAGAGAGGAGCAGGATATGGGTTAAGGTCTTTTATGCCATGGCCCTATCCATGAATATCCATTAATAAGTCTTGATTGCTAAAATTCCACCCCTACCACCCTACCCTTGAAAGGAAACCTGGAAAGACAATGGATAGAGACAAGAGCTAAAATTTCTTTCCCTTATATTGAGTTATTTTTAAGACATATGTACACCCATGGCCATAGGACTGGAAAAGGTCAGTTTTCATTCCAATCCCAAAGAAAGGCAATGCCAAAGAATGCTCAAACTACCACACAATTGCACTCATCTCACATGCTGGTAAAGTAATGCTCAAAATTCTCCAAGCCAGGCTNACCAGTCCATTCTGAAGGAGGTCAGCCCTGGGATTTCTTTGGAAGGAATGATGCTAAAGCTGAAACTCCAGTACTTTGGCCACCTGATGCGAAGAGTGACTCATTGGAAAAGACTGTGATGCTGGGAGGGATTGGGGGCAGGAGAAGAAGGGGACGACAGAGAATGAGATGGCTGGATGGCATCGCTGACTCGATGGACGTGAGTCTGAGTGAACTCCGGGAGTTGGTGATGGACAGGGAGGCCTGACGTGCTGCGATTCATGGGGTCGCAAAGAGTCGGACACGACTGAGCGACTGAACTGAACACCCATGGCTGATTCATGTCAATGTATGGCAAAGCCACCACAATATTGTAAAGTAATTATCCTAAAATTATAATAAATATATTAATTTAAAAAAAAGAAAGTCTGGAGAAGTGATTTAATGAGGAAAGCATCAATTTCCAAACTTTCTCTCAAAGACAGACAATGATCCATGAGAAAAGTTCAGCTTCCTTTTCAACATAAGGATGTGTTCTGTGCAAGTTGAAAGGTCTTAGCAGTCATCTGTTAGCAATGGCATGGTACACTAGACTACGTACACATCACACTGTATAAATGCAAGGGAAATTGATACCACTGGGACCCAAACCATGGACAAAACTCAAAGCAGAAGCCCGGCTGGAGTGACTGCAGGGGTTGCAGATAGTCTAGCGTGCAGGCCAGTTCTAAAGTAATTGCTGAAGCTCTAAGTTCTCTTCTAGAGCAATAGGAGAGAGTGCTGACTTAGTGATACTGGCCACGAGCATAGCAGAGCGACATATGTCACAGTCTTGCTTGCTTTAGATGAGAGAATATATTTTAGAGTTTAGGATTTGCAAGACAAATTCAAATTCAAATGGCAACCACTGGGTACTTTCCCTTTCTCATCCTTGGACTGCCACCTCTGCCAGTCATGTCCGACTCCTAGCGACTCCATGGACTGCAGCCCACCAGGCTCCTCCATCCATGGGATTTTCCAGGCAAGAGTACTGGAGTGGGGTGCCATTGCCTTCTCCTTCATGAGGTATTAATAAAAGCAAACAAATCCTGATGTCTACAAGGATAAATATACTTAAGTCACACCAAAATAATCTGGACAATTTAACAACCAAGATAAATTTAATTCAAAAAATAGCAGGTAAGGAATCTCCAGTCTTAGAGGCTTGACAGAAGGTGACCATTTGTTCTTGACTGGTTCAGGTGTAGTTCTCTTAGATGGCATGCTTAGCATAATGTGTGTTTATAATTCCAAATATCAGAATCATCTGAAGGCAACTTAAAGTGCCTTCCTTCATAATTTATAAAAAAGATGGCTTGAACTGTATACATAAAGCAATAACCAAAAAGCAATAGGCTGAAAAACTGGACCATATTTAAATTTAGAAAGTCTATCCATCAAAATGCTATGGCTGGGGCTTCTCTGGTCGCCAAGTGGCTAAGACTCCAAGCTCCCAATGCAGGGGGCTGGTGCTCGATCCCTGGTCAGGGAGCTAGCTCCCACATACAGGAGCTAATACCCAGTGCAGCCAAAAAAAAAAAAAAAGAGGCTATGGCTTCCCAGGTGGCGCAGTGATAAAGAATCTACCTGCCAATGCAGGAGATGCAAGAGAAATGGGTTCAATCCCTGGGTTGGAAAGATCCCATGGAGTAAATGCACCTGGAAAATTCCATGGACAGAGGAGACTGTAGGGCTACAGTCCAGGGCGTCGCAAAATGTCAGAGGACTGGGGCTTCCCTGGTGGTCCAGTGGCTAAGACTCTGCGCACTCCCATTGCTCATGTATGAAACAGCCTAAAGTCCCAAGGTTTCCAGCAACTCTGGTTATCATTAAGCAATGGCATGTGGCACACTGAGGAACAGGTACTCACAGGACAGAACTGTGAGTGTGTGAAAGCTTCCATGGATGAACAAAAGCCTGTTTTCCTCATCTTGTTTGATCATTTCTCACCACATGTGCTATTTATCAGAAAATGCCTCACTAGCCACCAAATAGGTGATCGTTATTGATAAGACAAGAAAACAAAACTGGAAGGATAACAACCAGGCATGCAGAACAGCAGGCTGCCACTAATCTCATCACCATAGTGGATCGCCCGAACCGTTCTGCTATCAAAGTTGGCTTTGAGTCAACCTCCTTTGGAGACCTGCTGATTGTGTTACAAATGTGAGTTTGACATGAAGCAGGTGAGGATTTTTCAAAACACATGTTCAGTGAAGAGGGAGGTCACAGCTTAAGTGAAATCAATGTGGGCTCTTGGCCTGGCTCAGATCAAAAGACCTGGGGAGTAAAATCCCCTGGAAGGCCATGTAAATACACCTGTTGATAACCTTATTTTCCCTCATCGACCTCTAGGTCTTCAGAGGTTTCTAGTTATGTGGGCACTTCCTTAGGTACTGCCATCATCTTTCAGGGTTTTGGCCTCCTGCAGCATCCTCAAATATTTTTTAGCATCCTCCCCATCATCTCTCTGCCCTGACACTGTCTTGTGGATAATCCTGGCAGCTGGCCCCACACAATGCTGCTCTTGGTAGCTGCAGAGCATTTGGAGGTAGAATCTTTTCCTGCAGCTTTTATCCCTGATGGTGGGGAGACTGTATGCCAGGTGACACCAGGTAGAACAGATGGCCTCATTTTTTGCCTGGTTCCAATTTAAAGTCAAGTTCTTTCCCTCTTATGTCATGTATATCAAAAGCCATTCCTCCTAAGCAATGATATTTACTTAGATTAATCATTGCTGAACTCAGATTTGCATTGAAAGACAATTTAGATGTCACTAAATTTTTTAAATGGAGTTTTTTCTATAAATTAAAAAGGCACATGGTAAAATAAATTCTAAAACTGTCAGAAAGGCACAAAGTAAAAGATAGTCTCTCTTCTTTCACCTCTCCTAAAGGACAGTGATAAACTTTCTTGCATATCCAGTCAGAAATATATTTATACCAATATTTATATACAGCTATACTTTTACTAATTCCCAGAACTGAGGTAACACACTATATACTGTTCCTCACTCAGCTTTCTATTTTTATTAATAATTTATCTTGGCGATAGCATCATATAAGCAATATAATCTTATACGCTAATATTTTTACTGAAAATATACTATTCAATCACATAATGTACCAAGATTTATTTTATTAGGATGCCATAGACGGACATCTGGGTTATTTCTGGTAACTATCATTACAAAGCTATTACGAAAAGTGAGGGGTGCTTATTCCTGTATTTGGCCCGCTTCTGCTTACATCTAATAGCTTTGCTGACGCCATTCTCTTCCATGTGTGTGTGCTTAGTCACTCAGTGTGTTCGACTCTTTGCAATCCCAGGCTCCTCTATCCATGGGGGTTCTCCAGGCAAGAATACTGGAGTGGGTTGCTATGCCCTCCTCCAGGGGATCTTCCTAACCCAGGGGTCAAACCCAGGTCTCCCGCATTGCAGGCGAATTCTTTACCATCTGAGCCACCAAATAAGCTGTCTCCTCTTCCATAGCTCCTAGCAATTCTCCAGTACCTTACACCACGTTATTTTCTTTTTAGAATTTGGTATGTCTAAGATAACCCATCTATTTCTTACACCTTATATCCTGTCCTCCCAAACTAGACTATTAGGTGTAATAAAAGTAGACACTGATGTCTTCTTTACTTTCGTATTACCAGCACCTAGAACAGTGAGTGCATAGCATATAGTGGGTGCTCAATAAAAACTTAAAGAAAACGAACTTCAACAAATTTGGTAGAATGAATTTTCCTGAATGGAACCAAAACCTACAATGCAAACTGAAAAAAAAAACAAAAACAAAAAGAAAATTTATATCATGAACCTGGAAGCCTAGCCATGTGGCAGGTTCTTTTGATGAGTGTCTCAATAATGTCACCAAGGACCCAAATTCTTCTCTTCTTTTTATTCTGTCATCCTCATCCTGGGCTTCATTTTATGGATGGTTATGTGCTCAAAAATGGCCACAGGATTTACAGGCATCGCTGGCAGATATGATATAACAGGCAGAGGAAGAAGGTAAACTATTCCTCTCTGTGTTTCATTTATTGGCCGGTTAGGTCACATGCACATTTCAGAGGCACTCATCAGCAAGAGATGTGGAATCTGGCCTGGCTTAGACTAATATTACACCTTGAGCAAAACCGAAGTGAAGTCATTCATAAATGTAAACTGCACTTGAGCTCTGGAGTCAGATTGAGACAAGCTGGGACCCGGGGCCCTTTGCTGCAGTGCTGCAATGCTTGTGCCTGGAACTAAAAATAACTGCATGCATGCACGGTTGCAGCAAATTCTGGACCAAAAGACACAAAAAGACAAAAAAACCAGCTATCATTTCAGAAGAGTTGGGAGTAACAAAAAGTTGGGTGTCAGGAGCAAAAGCAGGGTACTGCACATGCCCCCGGCAGCTAACACCACAAATGAGTGGGAATCTACCTATGCCACCCCTCCGGCTGAGCCCTGGACACACCCCTACCTTCACCCCATAAAAGGAACGAGCAAGGAAACCTGTTACTTGTTTTCCCTCTATCCTGCACCTGGTGCAGGAGCCCCAATGAAGCCTTGCCTGAATTTCTTATCTGGCCTCTCATCAATTTCTACTGATTAGGGAAGGCCCTAGTGTTCCTGGATTATAAACCTAGCCACGGTAGCAGCTAGTTATACCTAAATGCAGCCATGAAATTTAAAGATGCTTGCTCCTTGGAGGAAAAGCTATGACAAACTTATACAGTGCATTAGAAAGCAGAGACATCACTCTGCCGACAAATGTCCATATAGTCGAAGCTATGGTTTTTCCAGTAGTCAGGTATGGATGTGAGAGTTGGACCATAAAGAAGGTTGACAGCTGAAGAATTGATGCTTTCAAACTGTGGTGCTAGAGAAGACTCTTGAGAGTCCCTTGGACTGCAAGGATATCAAAGCTGTCAATCCTAAAGGAAATCAACCCTGAATATACAGTGGAAGGACTGATGCTGAAGCTGAAGCTCCAATACTTTGGCCACCTGATGTGAAGGGATGACTCACTGGAAAAGACCCTGAAGCTGGGAAAGATTGAGGAGAGGAGGAAAAGGGGGCAACAGAAGAGAGATGGCTGGATAGTATCCTTGACTCAATGGACATGAGTTGGCACAAACAGGGAGATAGTGAAGGACAGGGAAGCCTGATGTGCTGCAGTCCATGAGATCACGAATAGTTGGACATGACTTAATGACTGAACAACAAACAAGTGGGACCAAAAGAGGGGCTAGCAGGATAGAACTGGGGGATTGAAGGAGCTAAAGTGATCTGTAATAATAGAAAACATTTTCTGTTTTGTAGCAAAGATATGTATTTTCAGACTATATTCCTTTGGGGGACAACTTTCGTTTCAAGGTCTGGGTTTAGAAATATATGTGACTAAAATCAGTGGCTTGTTTAGGGTGAAGTGTGCATTTTTATTTGCTCAGTAGCCCTTTAGGAAGGCTGTGTGCACACGGGTTTCACTGCAGGCCAAGGCAGCTCACAGGGAAAACCAAGATCCTGCTGGTTCTAAATATGTCACATAACTGCACGAGGCTCATCACTTCCACTCATGCACATTCAGCTGGCGCTCCCTTCTTCTCCTGCCTGGACCACCACGTTACCTGTGTGGACTGCTCCTCCCAGGGTCTTGGCATTCTCTTGTCTCCCATCAACTGATTGTCCCCAAAGCAGCTAAGTGAGCTTTTGAAAATTAATCATCATGTCCTTGGCTTAAATGCTTACATAGCTTTTCACCTCACTCAGAATAAAACACATTCCCCTTTTGGCAAGGGATAAATTAGGAGTTTGGGATTAATATATATGCATTATACACACTACTATATAAACTAGATAACCAATAATGACATGTTGTGTAGCATAGGGAACTCCACTCACTGTTTTGTGACAACCTATAAGGGAAAAGAATCTGAAAAAGATTATTCTATGACTGAAAATATAGATACATATACACACGTGTATATGTATATATATATGTATATGACTGAATCACTTTGCTATACATGTAAAACACATTGCAATCAACTACACTTCAATAAAAAAATAAAATTGCACAAACTGTATCTATAAAAATTTTATCTAAAATATATATCTCCAAAATTTACCAAAAAAGCTCATGTGGCTCAATGCCAAAAACAACAACAACAACAACAACAACACAACCCAATCAAAAAATGTGCAGAAGACCTAAATAGACATAAATGTAATTCAAAACTACAATGAGATATCATCTCATACCACTCAGAAGGGCTATCATCAAAAAATCTACAAACAATAAGTGATGGAGAGGGTGTGGAGAAAACCAAACCCTTCTGTTATTGGGAATGTAAATTGGTTTAGTTACTATGGAGAAAAGTATGGAGGTGCCTTAAGAAACTAAAAATATAGCTATCATATGATATAGCAACCTTGCTCCTGATCATCTATCCAAAGAAAAACATGGATCAAAAGGATACATGCACCGAAATGTTCATAGCAGCACTATTTACAATAGCCAAGACATGGAAGCAAACTAAATGTCTGCCTGGAAGAAGATGGCTGCTTTGGAAAACAGACACAGCTTCTCTAGAAAGTCAGACCTTCCTCTTCTGCAGCTGTGTGGATATTGAGGAAACAGCAAGAAAGTTTCTGTGTGTCCAGAGAACTTTTAGGATTTCTCATTCCTTCACCATCTTGAATTTGAAACTGGGCAGAAATGTCCTTCAAATGAGACTGAAACAGGGGCAAGTTCCAGAGCAGAACCATTGTGTATTAGAAAGAATTTTCAAGCCCTCTCTTAGTCATCTTCGTATTCAAGAGAGCAGCACCAGTAAAACTGGCTCTTCCTTGAAAATAAGATGTGGTACACACACTCACACACACTGGAATATTACTAAGCCATAAAAAATAATGAAATAATGCCATTTGCAGCAACATGGATGGACCTAGACATTGTCATACTGAGTGAAGTAAGTTAGACAGAGAAAGACAAATATCACATGATACCACTTACATATGGAATCTAAAAGATATGATACAAACCAGCTTATTTATAGAACAGAAACAGACTCACAGACTTAGAGAATGAACTTTTTAATGGTTACCAGGGAAGAGATGGTAGGAGGGCTAAATTTGGAGTTTATTACTGACATGTACACACTGCTGTATTTAAAATAGATAACCAACAATGATCTACTGTATAGCACAGGGAACACTGCTTAATATTTTGTAATAACCTAAATAAGAAAAGAATTTGAAGAAGAGTAGATGCATGTATATGTATAACTGAATCAGTTTGCTGTACGCCCAAAACTAACAGCACATTGCAAATCAAGTATACTTCAATAAAATTAAAAACTAAGTAAAATGCACCATCCACTTAATGATAGTTTTGAAAGGCTAAAGATAAATGTTCTATTTACTATTTAAAGAATGAAAACAACAAAAAACCATGCTTTTCTTACCTTACATCCTTGACCCCTCCACCATGAGGTGATACGCCAGTGCCCTTGCCCTCATTTGCTTAATTCCAACCCCATGTGATGCTGTTCTTTACCCTTGAACATGCCAGGCTGTCACTTTCTGAAGGTCTTTGCCCTGGACTTCCGGTTGGTCACAAGGCTACCACTTTCAGCTTATTCAGGTCTCACCTTTAATGTTATATTCTCCCTAGGCCACCTTGAGCTGCAGCAAAAGTGACTTGACCCCCATGTCCTAGTAACTCATTATCTCATGGTTTATTTTTGTTTGTTCAGAATTTTATTACTATGTAATATCTTGCATATTTCTTTGTTTACTAGTTAATATTCAGTGTCTCACAATCAGAAGGTACACTCCTAGATGGTAGGGTTTTGTTTGGCACTTAATCCCCAGTGCCTAGAACAATAACTGGCTTAATTAATATTGGATTGTTTAATACTTGATAACAACAGTGGCAATGTCTGTTCTTTTAATCAACCCCTTCTATCAATTCATAGTATTTTCATATCATATGTTGCATATGAAGGCTCAGAAAAGAAATGACTCCCTAACAGGCATGATTTTCTGGAGGATAGAAAAGAGAGTGGGTACAGGTTTATGCTATGCTTTTAAAGCTATGGTTTTCCCAGTAGTCATGTATGGGCTTCCCTGATAGTTCAGTCAGTAAAGAGTCTGCTTGCTTGCAGGAGACCTGGGTTTGATCCCTGGGTCGGGAAGATCCCCCAGAGAAGGAAATGGCAAACCACTTCAGTATCCTTGCCTAGAAAATCCTGTGAATAGGGAAGCCTGGTGGGCTGCAGTCCAAGGGATTGCTAAGAGTTGGGCATGACTGAGCAACTAACACACACACAGTCTTATAATCCTTGGGTCAAACAGGAAAGTACTGTCTGTCATGTGGAGGAGTGACTCCAAGGTCAAGCCACTTGGACAGGGCCAGTAAATAGGTATTAGGAGATACTAACATAGGCTTACAAAAACTACAAAAGAGAAGCCCCAAATTGCCATCAACCTTTCCCTCTTATATAACGAATGATGCCCTCTTGCTGAGAGAGGTGCTAAGTCAGTCTATAAAACACACATCTTGGGGAGAAAGGGCAATGGAAGATGGAAGAAAAGGAAAGCTGTAATAGTGGTAACAGAGGAGAAATGTTTCATGGGTTGGATGGTGATGCAACAGCAGCTGCATACTGAGGGAAAAAGATGGGAGATGAAAGACATTTCTTAGGTCTGGATGGATAATGTGTCTAGCTGCTGCTGCTAAGTCGCGTCAGTCATGTCCGACTCTGTGCGACCCCATAGATGGCAGCCCACCAGGCTCCCCTGTCCCTGGGATTCTCCAGGCAAGAACACTGGAGTGGGTTGGCATTTCCTTCTCCGATGCATGAAAGTGAAAAGTGAAAGTGAAGTTGCTCAGTCGTATCCGACTCTTAGCGACCCCATGGGCTGCAGCCCACCAGGCTCCTCCGCCCATGGGATTTTCCAGGCAAGAGTACTGGAGTGGGGTGCCATTCCCTTCTCCAATGTGTCTAGCTATGGACACATTATTTGGGTCACTTTTAATGCTGTTGAGTGGCTAACAGAATTCCTTTCTCATTACTTTTTTTTGCCAGTTTGTGGCATCTGGAATCTTTGTTCCCCACTCAGGGATTGAGCCCACATCCCCTGTAGTGGGGCAGAGTCTTAACCACTGGAGCACCAGGGAAGTCCATTTCTCATTGCTTCTGGATATTGATTATACTCATATTTTTTAACATAAAGTCCCTCTGTGACTGAACCACCTGGGTCCCTGAATTATAATGGTTACATTAAAAATACAACTTTAAAACAGCTGACTAAGAATGGAGAATTTTTTTTTATTCCATTAGTAGCTTGTCATTTGAAATTTAAACAGAACCAAAAGACCATTTGCTGGAGACTAAAGTATAAGTTTTTTGCTACAGTCTGATTCACCAGACCTTGACTCTAGTCTACTGCCAGGGAGAAAGAGCTTTTGGGAGGAGAACAGAAGGGCCCTTTACATATTCTTACAGACAGACTCTGGGATGAAAGGTGGCCAGTTTGGGTATGGACATGGGTACAGCAATAGGACACTGTTTCTGTTTTCCCATCTAGAATTTCCTGCTGAATGACCTGCAGGGTGAAGGAAACAGAGGTGCAAGGAAAGATGAGGAGCATGGGATCAGTTCTGGCTAGGCTTGGATGTGTGACCTCAGCTTGGTCTGTGTGCCTGCTATCCTGCTGCCTGCATGCATTCTGTATGTACAGAAAAGATAATCTGTTTGCAGATTCTAACCTCAGCAAAAATGGTCCCTGGAATGAACTGAGCAGGCAAACAGGTGATGAACCAAATGCAATGAACAGATGAGAAGGGCACTGGATTCCAGAGGTGCCTTGTGACCTTGTGAGTGTCCCTTCCCTCTCTGGACCTCACTACATTTACATGTGAATGAAGAGGACTAGACAAGACATTCAGCCAGCTCTCCTCCCTTGGATATTTTTCTGGTTAGCAAAACTGCAGGTCAGTATGCTTTTGCTGTTGCATAATCCTCAGAAACTTGAAACTTAGAATAAAATTGGAATACAGAAATAAGGCAGAAGATAGCAGCAAGAGAGAAACAAAAAGAACTAACTGGACAAGAAAGGTACCAATTAGAGTATGGAAAATCATTAATTTGCTCAGGGAAAGAAAGTATTATTAAAAAAAAAAAACAGCAGATTTTCTTCTGCTAACAAATATTTCTGAGAGGTGAGGAACTGTAGATGAGAAATCTCTTTTTTCCCCTTTAATTCTTACTCTTCACGGCTGGTCTGAAAATCAGACCTTCTTTAATGACACACGAGGCTCTCCACAATCTGCCCTGTCTTTGCTACTTTATCTCTCCATAATCCTTGCTGATCTTCCATTACCATGGCCACTTCAGACTTTCTCACTTTGCACTTTGCTATCTGTATTAGTTTGCTCAGGCTGCTATAGCAAAACACCACAGCCTGGGTGACTTAAACAACAGAAATTTATTCCTCCCAGTTCTAGAGCTTAAGATGATGGCTGTCCAAGATGAAGGTGCGGGCAGGTTTGGCTTTTCCTGAGACCTTTCTCCCTAGCTTGCAGATGGCTGCCCTTTCACTGTGTCTTCAGGCGACCTTTTCTCAGTACACAGGAATCCCTGGCATCTCTCCCTCTTCTTATAAGGACACCACTCATGTCAGATCAGGACCCCACCTTAGTGGCCTTATGTAACTTGATCATCTCTTTAAAGGCCCTATCTCCAATAGAGTCACATTCTGAGGTACAGGAGATTAGAGCTTCGGTATGTGAATTTTGGGACATGATTCAGCCCCTTTCACCATCTAATGGACTTGGTTCAAGTTTCTACCTCCTCAGTTCAGTTCAGTCGCTCAGTCGTGTCCAACTCTTTGAGACCCCATGAATTGCAGCATGCCAGGACTCCCTGTTCATCGCCATCTCCCAGAGTTCACTCAGACTCACGTCCATCGAGTCTGTGATGCCAGCCAGCCATCTCCTCCTCTGTCGTTCCCTTCTCCTCCTGCCCCCAATCCCTCCCAGCATCAGAGTCTTTTCCAATGAGTCACTCTTCGCATCAGGTGGCCAAAGTACTGGAGTTTCAGCTTTAGCATCATTCCCTCCAAAGAATCCCAGGGCTGATCTCCTTCAGAATGGACTGGTTGGATCTCCTTGCAGTCCAAGGGACTCTCAAGAGTCTTCTCCAACACCACAGTTCAAATGCATCAATTCTTTGGCGCTCAGCTTTCTTCACAGTCCAACTCTCACATCCATACATGACCACAGGAAAAACCATAGCCTTGACTAGATGGACCTCTGTTGGCAAAGTAATGTGTCTGCTTTTGAATATGCTATCTAGGTTGGTCATAACTTTTCTTCTAAGGAGTAAGCGTCTTTTAATTTCATGGCTGAAATCACCATCTTCAGTGATTTTGGAGCCCAGAAAAATGAAGTCTGACACTGTTTCCACTGTTTCCCCATCTATTTCCCATGAAGTGATGGGACCAGATGCCATGATCTTCGTTTTCTGAATGTTGAGCTTTANGATGCTTTCTAAGGCCCACTTGACTTCACTTTCCAAGATGTCTGGCTCTAGATTAGTGATCACATCATCATGATTATCTGGGTCGTGAAGATCTTTTTTGTACAGTTCTTCTTCCATGTATTCTTGCCACCCCTTCTTAATATCTTCTGCTTCTGTTAGGTCCATACCATTTCTGTCCTTTATTGAGCCCATCTTTGCATGAAATGTTCCCTTGGTATCTCTAATTTTCTTGAAGAGATCTCTAGTCTTTCCCATTCTGTTGTTTCCCCAAGGAAAAGAAATGCAAAAAAGCAAAATGGCTGTCTGGGGAGGCCTTACAAATAGCTGTGAAAAGAAGAGAGGTGAAAAGCAAAGGAGAAAAGGAAAGATACAAGCATCTGAATGCAGAGTTCCAAAGAATAGCAAGATGTCATATCTCCTTTTCTTTCAAAATCCTGTGTATCTTTTAATTCCACCTCAAAATGCTTTCCTCTTTTCCTTCCTTCACTTATCACCCCCTCTCTCTGTAACTAGCTTTTCTTTTAATTGAAGAAGTAACACTTGTACACAGTATACTAACAAAAACATAAAAGTGCTATCCTGTAGGTGATAAAACTCTTTCACACCCCAAGTGGGCCATCTAGATTGCCCCTCTGCAAGCAAACGGTTAATACCAGTTTGGAGAGTCTCTTATCCCATCCAGGATACCCACATCCTGGCCATTAGACTACACTGCTTAGAGGGAAGAGATAATTATAAGTGAGGCGTGGGCAAGGACATCAGAGATTGCTGAATATCCTCTTATACAAGGTCCTTCCCAATCTCCGATAATTAGATCTGCCCTTGAGCAGTGGGACTGAGAGCAGCCTGGAGCTTCATAATTCATGCAGACTTGGATTTGAATACAAGCACTAGAATTTACAAGTTGCATACTTTGGACAAAGTGTTTCCATCCCTTCAGGCCTCTCTTTGTTTGACTATAAAGTAGGGACAATCATTATACCTTCTCTATCTATGGGATGGAAAAAGAGATTGCTTCTGGGATGGTGTGTGAATGGCCAGCAGCAATGCTACAGAAATGGCCTTTCTTTCCAAAGACCTCTGTGCCTCTGCAGGACTCCATGACTTCGCCATGGCTTCTGCAGGCTGACTGCTCTCAGCCAGTCCTGTGGTTCCAGGGCCCAGGTAGGTGTAGATTTACATCTTTGAAGACCCCACTGATTCTATCTATGTACCCATTTAAGCAGTAAATAAACATTCAAATCAATTAAAAACGGAATCTGTCTGGCACACAGAAAGCAAAGTGTTCTGTTTTGTGGCAGAAAGACGTGGGAGAGTAACCCAGTTCTGTCATCTAATTGAGCTGTGGCCTCAGGCAAGTCATTTAAGCCACTTTCATCTGCAGGTTTCTTAACTGTAGAGTGTGGGTGGCCATCTCTACCTCATGGGGCTTGTGGAAGGGAAACAGAGAAGCCCAGAGCTGATGCAGGACAATCATAAAATGAGGAGGACCTTTCTTACCAGTTTTTGCTTTCTCTTCCCTGTGAAATTCCCCCTTTAGGTACACAGCATCCCTGTGGCCCCTATTTGTGTCCCCTCCTTATCCTGAGAGCTCACCAGGCTGGAGGGAAGGTAAGAAACTAAAGTGTGTGCAAATATTGTCAGAGTTACTCTTTCCCGAAGTTCTGACAGTTTGAAACTGCCTTGCTGAAATTTTCTGTTGCATCGTCAAACTGACTTGTGTGAGTCACCTCTATGGTAATCATTAGAGAAAGCCTCACATGATAATTTATTTAATGATGGAATCCACATTGTTCTGCTGTACTCCTAATATACAGTCAGCAACTGAGCAGCAGGACATCAGTCAATTTGTGATTCTTTTGGGTCCACTCAGCATCTTCTGTGCAGTTTTAACTATAATGTCCAGTTCTCTGTCACCTCATTTGATATTCCAGAACCTCCCATTTGAGATTTTAACTGAGACCTATTCAGGATATAGGGGCTTCATAGGTGGCTCAGTGGTAAAGAATCCACCTACCAATGCAGGAGACATGGGTTTGATCCCTGAGTCAGGAAGAGCCCCTGGAGAAGGAAATGGCAACCCATTTGAGTATTCTTGCCTGGGAAATTCCATGGATGGAGGAGCCTGGTGGGGAAAGCATCTTGGACAGCAAGAAGATCAAACTAGTCAATCCTAAAGGAAATCAACCCTGAATATTCATAGGAAGGACTGATGTTGAAGCTGAAGCTCCAGTACTTTGGTCATCTGATGCAAAGAGCTGAATCACTGGAAAAGACCCTGATGCTGGGTAAGATTGAGGGCAGGAGGGAAAGGAGGTGACAGACAATGAGATGGCTGGATGGCGTCACTGACTCAACGGACATGAGTTTGAGCAAACTTGGAGATAGTGAAGGACAGGGAAGCCTGGCATGCTACAGTCCATGGGGCTGCAAAGAGTTAGACATGACTTAATGACTGAACAGCAACAATGAATGGGAAAGTGTGTCATGCACTTACTCTCTGATCCCATCGCATGTCCCCATCTCCCAGATTATATCCTGAATTATTGTTGCTGTTTAGTCGCTCAGTCATGTCCGACTCTTTACAACTCCAGGAACTATAGCACGCCAGGCTCCTCCATCCATGGAATTTCCCAGGCAAGAATACTCAAATGGGTTGCCATTTCCTTCTCCAGCGGATCTTCCTAACTCAGGGATCAAACTCATGTCCCTGCATTGGTAGGTGGATTCTTTACCACTGAGTCACCTAGGCAGCCCCTATATCCCGAATAGATCTCAGTTAAAAACAGAGAGATCTTGAAGTACTAGTTAGGCAGGCCACCAGGCAGCCTTGCGGTAAGTGTGTGAGCAGGCAGATAGATTTAAAAGGAGGAGACAAAGTTTTCCGGGGACAGTGGTTCTCAGACATTGTAGTCTCAGGATTTCTTCACACTTGAAAAATTATTGGTCATGTGGGTTGTATATACCAATAGTTATCACATTAGAAATAGTATAAAGAAGTTAAATTGTTGTGAGTTTATTTAAAAATAGCAATAATAAGCTGTTAACATCAGCACATTAACAATGCAAATCATGTGGCCTCTAGAAAACTCCATTTTACATTTAAGAAAGAATAAAAGTGAAAAGTCAGTTAATGCCAGTATTATTATAAAAGGTTGATCTCATGAACCTCCAAAATGGGTTTTGAGGGCCTTTGAGAGCCACTGGTCCAGACAAGCACACTGGAGGTTAAAGGGCTGAGAGAGAGGGAAAGAGAGAATGTGTTTCTGTGTTTATGTGATATACATGACTCTTTCTCTCTTTTGGTAATAATGATAGCACACTGTTTACTTTGAATTAGATACTATGCTAATTCACAGTTATTATTTCATTTAATCCCCATAACAACTCATAAGAGGCAATACTATTATCACATGGATTTTAGAGACTAAGAAGCAAGACAGATTTTAGAGAGGTTAAAAATTTGAGGCCAAATTTTTGTGACAAATATCAGAAAAGAACAAATCAGGTTTCTAATGCAAACCTCTGTGAGGTATATGCTAAAGCAGGTAGATAGAAAACAAAAAGACTTGAGGAATACTCTCCTACAAATCTTTCAGGTTAAAGGTTATTTAACCCTGGAGGATGACAAGAATAACTTCATGGTTAGGTTCTAGGGAGATGGGGGAAGTAGTGGATGCTGTCGTGGGCTGTCCACAGCCTCCTCAGAGCTAAGTCATCCAGTATTAACTGCTGACTGCTGTCAGTGAGTTCTTCTCTGGGAATGATTCTCAAAAAGAGGGCTGTTGCCTATGGTAGTACGGAGAGTCCTCAAAAAACTAGGAATAAAACTACCATATGACCCCACAGTCCCACTATTAGGCATATTCCCTGAGGAAACCAAAATTGAAAAAGGTACAGAGATACCCCAATGTTCATCGCAGCACTATTTACAATAGGTAGGATATGGAAGTAATCTAGATGCCCATTGATACATAAATGGATAAAGAAACAGGTACATATATACAATGGAATATTAGTCATAAAATGGAGCACATCTGAGTCAGTTCTAATGAGGTGGATGAACCTAGAGCCTATTACACAAAGTGAAGTAAGTCAGAAAGAGAAAAACAAACATTGTATATTAACACACATATGCGTGTGTGTATATATGTATGTATGTGTGTGTGTGTGTGTATATATATATATATGTGTGTGTGGAATCTAGAAAGATGGTCCTGATGAACGTATTTGCAGGCTGGCAATGGAGACACAGACATAAAGAACAGGCTTATGGACAAGGGTGCAGGGAAGGAAGGAGAGGGTGAGGCAAATGGAGAAAGTAACATGGAAACATATATGCTACCATATATAAAATAGATAGCCAATGGAAATTTTCTATAAGACTCAGAGAACTCAAACTGGAGCTCTGCAATATCCTAGAAGGGTGGAAATGGGTGTGAGGTGGGAGGGAAGTTTAAGAAGGAGGGAACGTATGTTTACCCGTGACTGACTCCTGTTGATATATAGCAGAAACCAACACAATAGTGTAAAGTAATTATTCTTCAATTAAAAATAAATAAATTTACATGTATATATAAAAAGAGGCTGTTAGTCCAAGGTCACACCGCTTCCCCTGGGGCAGTCCAAAGCCAGGGCTAATTAGCAGTTATATAAAAGCCCTTACCACAAGGCAGGACAATTCTGAAAGGCCATCCAATTGCAAATATCCCCAGAAGATCTGAGGGGGCCTTTCCTGCTTGTGCATTACTATCCAATACCTCCCTTGGCCCAGGCCTGCTGCCTTCATTCCCCTGAAGGTGGTCCTGAGAGCACTTCTCAATCAATATCCTGCCACCAAAGTTCCTTTTCAGAGTTTATTAACCAGAGAACTAATCTGAGACAAATTCCCAAGTCTTCCACCATTCAGAATAGTTCACTCCAATTTCTTTTAAGTATTAGGTCTCTGTAGGGTTAATATTAAGCCTCTTTAAACTCCACAGCCAATAGAATAGTCCTGATTTATGCTTATCCATCCTTCCAGCAATAGTCTTTTCATTTCAGGTTGGACACTTTAGATTTCGACAGTTCTTTCTATGAGTGGAAATCAGCCTGTCTGATATCCATGCACTCTTATTAGTTTATCATGTGGAACTTTTCAGATCCACCCATTCATTCTTGCATGATGGGCTACAGATACATTATAGTCTGGCTGGATATATGAGAACCTCATCAGTCAGCAAGCTAGAAGAGACAGCATTTTAGGTGCTTCCTCATCCCAAGGTTTTCTGATAAAGGAAAGTTTTTCTGATATGCTCTTCATAATAGACAGTCCCCCCACTTTCTAATCTCTACCTTCCATGCAGACTTGGATGCCTCAGGTCATGGAGAGGTGATAGCCTAACAAACTTCCTTCTGACTCTTCTGTTTTCTGTTATAGTCCAACAGGGCTTGGAGATATAAGGCCACTTAATTTCATGGTTTTCAGTTTGACCTCAGACACTGTCTTTCTTGTGAACCAACTTACTTTTGTGCAGTCTCATCTTCCCTGCTGTGCTCTGGAAGTGGGACAATTTTCAGTGTTATTTTTAATCACGTAGTACTCAGGGAGATAATGATATTGATTAAAATATGAGTCCAAGAAAGGTAATGCACTTGGAGAAGGATGCATGGAAGAACTGTGTCTTAACTCCAAAACTCCACTAGGTGGCATTTCATTAAAGCAGTACTGCTACTGTGCTTATTAGAGGTAATTGTGCACGATATTATTCTTAAAGAGATACTAGTAAACTCCTCAAAGATTTAAATGTCCACATTTCCATAGTAAAGTGAGGATTCTAAAACAAAAGTGTGTCTTATTTTTTAAGATAAAATACCCAGATCCATGCCTGGCAAATTTAGTACAGCCTGAGAGTCCCCTGGACTGCAAGGAGACCAGTCCATTCTGAAGGAGATCAGCCCTGGAATTTCTTTGGAAGGAATGATGCTAAAGCTGAAACTCAAGCACTTTGGCCACCTCATGCGAAGAGTTGACTCATTGGAAAAGACTGACGCTGGGAGGGATTGGGGGCAGGAGGAGAAGGGGACGACAGAGGATGAGATGGCTGGATGGCATCACCGACTCAATGGATGCGAATGTGAGTGAACTCTGGGAGTTGGTGATGGACAGGGAGGCCTGGCGTGCCGTAATTCATGGGGTCGCAAAGAGTAGGACATGACTGAACAACTGAACTGAACTGAACTGAAAGAGAGAATGGAGACTCAAGATTTTTAACCTGGATTCCAATATTAATTTATTTATGTGACCTTGTGCAAGTTCGGAGAAGGCAGTGGCACCCCACTCCAGTACTCTTGCCTGGAAAATCCCATGGACGGAGGAGCCTGGTAGGCTGCAGTGCTGGCGGTCGCTAAGAGTCAGACAAGACCGAGCGACTTCACTTTCACTTTTCACTTTCATGCATTGGAGAAGGAAATGGCAGCCCACTCCAGCGTTCTTGCCTGGAGAATCCCAGGGGCGGGGGAGCCTGGTTGGCTCACAGAGTCGGACACGACTGAAGCGACCTAGCAGCAGCAGCAGTGGTGCAAGTTATTTTCCCTCTCTGGGCTGATTTCTTCTTTTATATAAGGGGAGAGAGCAAACTAGACAATCTTCTAAGGTCTTTTTACTTCTACTACTCATAATTCAATTTCATTCACTAATGTGTTTAAAGGATAAGCTTAATCACCTTAATGAAGATAAAACTTAACTGTTGATTTGTTTATAAAATACTTACTATGAAACATTATTGTGCTTTTAGGCAATTCTAATTTTTATTGTTGAAGAAGACCTGTTAGAGGCAGTTTTTCCTCACATTGAGTTTCAGAATCTTTTATTTCAAGCCAAACAGTTTCAGTGGTCAACAACATTTTTTCTACCCTTTCAAGCCATTGTGGAATGAGCATCTTTGAAACTTAGAGAAACTCATCTCGGAGAGCAAGAGAGATCTTCAGATTATTATCAGCATTAGACAGGAGAAGTGCACTCAGCAGTCTTGTCCAGTTTTCCTGAAGAACCCTCTTTAAAGTTTCCATTTTCCAGATTGCTTTTACCTGAATTATAGCAGATGCCACTAAACAGAGACTTATAATATGGTACAATGTCATATAATTTTTCCTCCATCTTTCTACCTCTAAGCCTTAATAAAACAGAAGGGACAGTGTCTTCAGAACCTAAGCTCCTATGGACCTGTAGATTCCATCTCAGAGGAAGGCAGTTTTAACTCTTTGAGAGGATTACTGCTCTCCTATGGACATTGAATAATGCTGCATTGATTCCATGGTTTGAAATCTGTGTATTCCTCACTTTCACTGCTCCCTTACCCCAGAGTCACAGAACTTAGGGCTATCGAGGTCAGAAAGAACTTGGCTGGTTGCCTGGCTCTATGTTTTTCAATGGGTGTTCCATGAAACAAGAGCCACTGTGGAAAAAAGAAACGGCCTTTTTTTTTTTTTTGGTCAAATAAGCTTCAGGAAGGTTGCAAAGAATTGTTATAGAGTACATCAGCATTTTAACTCTCTGGGGTTTTCTACAGTAAAGGGACTTGTTTGTAGAACCCTTTGTTTGGCCAACCTAGGAAATGTCTTTTTAGGGCTTCCCAGGTGGTGCTAGTTAATGGTAAAGAACCTGCCTGGCAATGCAGGTTAGACTTAAGAGACTCGGATTTGGTCCCTGAGTTGGGAAGATCCCTTGGAGGAGGGCACAGCAACCCACTCCATGGACAGAGGAGCCTGGCAGTGTGAAGTCCTTAGGATTGCACAGAGTCAGACACGACTGAAGTGACAGCATACAACATGAAATGCTTTGGAGAGACAGAGCTAATTTAACCATTTTATGTTATGAATAATGAAGAAACAGTTCTGTCAAGAATAAAGTCAAAGAGAAAACTCTAACTTTAAAAGATACAAGCACCCCAGTGTTAATTGCAACAATATTTACAAGTCAAGACATGCAAGCAACCTAAACGTTCACTGACAGATGAATGGATAAAGATGTGGTACATATATGCAATAGAATACTACTCAGTAATAAAAAAGAATGAAACAATACCATTTGCAGCAACACTGAGATTATCATACTAAGTGAAATAAGTCAGAGAAAGAGAAATATCTTCTGATATCACTTATATGTGGAATGCAAAAAATGATACAAATGAATCATTTACAAAACAGAAATAGACTCATAGGCACTAAGCTTATGGTTACCAAAGGGGAAAGGAATAAATTGGAATTTGAGATTAACAGATACAGACTACTAAATATAAAACAGATAAACAATAAGGACCTACTGTATAGCACAAGGACCCATATTTAATATCTTGTAATAGCCTACAATGGAAAAAATCTGAAAAATAATATATATATATAAACTAAATCACTTTGCTGTAATGTGAAACACTGTAAATCAACAATAGTTCAATTAAAAAATAAAAACTAAAAAAGAATAACATGGAAAGTTCCATTACCATATGTAAAACAGATAGCCAGTGGGAATTTGCTGTATAGCTCGGGAAACAAACAGCAGCTCTGTTTCAACCTAGAGGGGTGGGATGGGGAGGGAGATGAGAGGGAGGTTCACAAGGGAGGGGACACATATACCTATGGCTGATTCATGCTGAGGTTTGACAGAAAACATCACAATTCTGTAAAGCAATTATCCTTCAATAAATAAATAATAATAATAAAAAGAGGATAAAGTCAAGAATTTAGTCACACTAAAAATGTAGGGGAAGCATTGGACTCAGAACACTGGCTTTCAGCTCTGTTATTTTTCCCCATACATTTCAATTGCAGATCCAAATCTAGAAAATCCTCTACAGTTTTTCAGAATGAAATATGCATTGCACACATTTTAGAACAAAAATGGCCCCAGACAATGTTACTTACTGTTATTTTACTAGTGAGCAAAGAAAGAGAGGTTACGTGAGAGGCTGGGTGACCTTCTCAAGATCATACAACTAAGTACAAGCAGAACTAGAGACAAGAGGTGAATTTGCTTAATGTCTATCTAGCTATGGTATTGGAGAAGGCAATGGCACCCCACTCCAGTACTCTTGCCTGGAAAATCCCGTGGACGGAGGAGCCTGGTGGGCTGCAGTCCATCGGGTCGCTGAGGGTCGGACACGACTGAGCAACTTCACTTTCACTTTTCACTTTCATGCATTGGAGAAGGAAATGGTAACCCACTCCAGTGTTCTTGCCTGGAGAATCCCAGGGACGGGGGAGCCTGGTGGGCTGCCGTCTATGGGGTCGCACAGAGTTGGACACGACTGAAGCGACTTAGCAGCAGTAGCAGCAGCAGCAGCAGCTATGGTATGCATACTTATGTCTTTTGTCCACATTAACCTGTGCCTTTGAATTAAGAATGAACATTATGTCTGTCATTCTGTACATGTGTTATTATCAACCATTAAAAAATTCAGTTGGATGAACTTGTTCCTTTTGCCTTAGCGGAAGGTGACAGTAGTATAGATATGTTTGATGGCACTATTTTGACAGGGAAGAACTAATAAAAATAAGTATTAGAATGAGAAATGTCAAACACACAACTTTGAACTCTTGTTCTTTAAACTTTGGCTTGGCTTATACCAACCAAAGTAGTGAGAAATTGTGTTCTTAAAATTTAAAAATATATCTAATTATAGCTTGGGTAGCAGTGACAAAGGGCCCAAATATTAAAATAATAATAATTACAGAAATACAGGCAGATAACATTCACTAAGGATTTGCGCAGTGCCAGACACTATGCTGAGGACGCATATACATCCAATCTTTGCAATAACTCTACAAGATAGGCATGCTCATTTCATGGATGTTCAAGCTAAAGCTCAGGAAGGTTAACAGATTGGTAAAAGGTCACACAGTAGCAAGTGGGAGAAATAGGATCTGAACTTACAAAGTCAGTTTCCAGAGTCAGTGTCCTTAACTGATGTTCAATTTTTATGCCACACTGAAAAGCGAATCTGAAAATATCATATAGAAATGTCTTCCTTCATTGAGATCCCTCTTGCTCAGCAGGAAATGTGAATCCCCATCCTTCCCTCCATTTATGTTAGTCAGTTCATTGCTGGCCATTCCCAGATAAGACAGATAAGACTGTACTGCCTTTTATTTTGAGACCCTCTTAAAGAAGGAATATAAGCAGAGACATCACTTTGCCCACAAAGATCCGTACAGTCAAAGCTATGATTTTTCTAGTAGTCATGTATGGATGTGAGAGATGGACCATAAAGAAGGTTGGGAGCTGAAGAATTGATGCTTTCCAATTGCAGTGCTGAGGAAGACTCTTGAGATTTCCTTGGACAGGAAGAAGATCAAACCAGTCAATTCTAAAGAAAATCAACCCTGAATATTCATTGCAAGGACTGATGCTGAAGCTGAAGCTCCAATACTCTGGCCACCTAATGTGAAGAGCTGACTCATTGTAAAAGACTCTGATGCTGGGAAAGATTTAGGGCAGGAAGAGAAGGGGGTGATAGAGGATGAGATGGTTGGATGGCATCACTGACTCAATGGACATGAGTTTGAGCAAACTCTGAGAGACAGTGAAAGACAAGGAAGCCTGGCATGCTGATGTCCATGAGGTCACAAAGAGTCAGACACAACTTGGTGAATGAACAACGAAGCATTTCTAGTTTCATATATAATGGAATTACATGGCTTGGACAAGGAACTGGGCTGAAAGCAAATTTCCCTACTCTGAGAAGAAAGAGTTTGCCAAAAAAGAAAAAAAAATGATGTTGATAAAATGACCTTAAGTGTAGTCTGCATAAGAAAACTGGTCTATCAAAAAGTATTTGTCTGATTTCATTTGTACAAGGTACCTTGAATAGTCAAATTCATAGAGTTAGAATGTACACATGGAGATATCAGTGGGGATGAGGAGCTAGTGTTTAATGTGGACAGAGTTTCAGTTTCAGTTCAGTTCAGTCGCTCAGTCGTGTCCGACTCTTTGCGACCCCATGAATCGCAGCACACCAGGCCTCCCTGTCCATCACCATCTCCCGGAGTTCACTCAGACTCACGTCCATCGAGTCCGTGATGCCATCCAGCCATCTGATCCTGGGTCGTCCCTTTCTCCTTCTGCCCCCAATCTCTCCCAGCATCAGAGTCTTTTCCAATGAGTCAACTCTTCGCATCAGGTGTCCAAAGTACTGGAGTTTCAGCTTTAGCATCATTCCTTCCAAAGAAATCCCAGGATTGATCTCCTTCAGAATGGACTGGTTGGATCTCCTTGCAGTCCAAGGGACTCTCACGAGTCTTCTCCAGCACCACAGTTCAAATGCATCAATTCTTCAGCGCTCAGCCTTCTTCACAGTCCAACTCTCACATCCATGCATGACCACAGGAAAAACCATAGCCTTGACTAAACGGACCTTAGGCAGCAAAGTAATGTCTCTGCTTTTGAATATACTATCTAGGTTGGTCATAACTTTTCTTCCAAGGAGTAAGCGTCTTTTAATTTCATGGCTGCAGTCACCATCTGCAGTGATTTTGGAGCCCCAAAATATAAAGTCTGACACTGTTTCTATTGTTTCCCCGTCTGTTTCCCATGAAGTGATGGGACCGGATGCCATGATCTTCGTTTTCTGAATGTTGAGCTTTAGGCCAACTTTTTTGCTCTCCTCTTTCACTTTCATCAAGAGGCTTTTTAGTTCCTCTTCACTTTCTGCCATAAGGGTGATGTCATCTGCATATCTGAGGTTATTGATATTTCTCCCAGCAATCTTGATTCCAGCTT
>SJYQ01002404.1:1902015-1917768 GCA_006410935.1 Redunca redunca
CCTCAGATATGCAGATGACACCACCCTTATGGCAGAAAGTGAAGAGGAGCTAAAGAGCCTCTTGATGAAAGTGAAAGAGGAGAGTGAAAAAGTTGGCCTAAAGCTCAACATTCAGAAAACGAAGATCATGGCATCCGGTCCCATCACTTCATGGGAAATCGATGGGGAAACAGTGGAAACAGTGTCAGACTTCATTTTTCTGGGCTCCAAAATCACTGCAGATGGTGACTGCAGCCATGAAATTAAAAGACACTTACTCCTTGGAAGAAAAGTTATGACCAACCTAGATAGTATATTCAAAAGCAGAGACATTACTTTGCTGCGTAAGGTCCGTCTAGTTAAGGCTATGGTTTTTCCTGTGGTCATGTATGGATGTGAGAGTTGGACTGTGAAGAAGGCTGAGCGCTGAAGAATTGATGCATTTGAACTGTGGTGCTGGAGAAGACTCGTGAGAGTCCCTTGGACTGCAAGGAGATCCAACCAGTCCATTCTGAAGGAGATCAATCCTGGGATTTCTTTGGAAGGAATGATGCTAAAGCTGAAACTCCAGTACTTTGGNCAGTACTTTGGACACCTGATGTGAAGGGTTGACTCATTGGAAAAGACTCTGATGCTGGGAGAGATTGGGGGCAGGAGGAGAAGGGGACGACCCAGGATGAGATGGCTTGATGGCATCATGGACTCGATGGACGTGAGTCTGAGTGAACTCCGGGAGATGGTGATGGACAGGGAGGCCTGGCATGCTGCGATTCATGGGGTCGCAAAGAGTCGGACACGACTGAGCGACTTAACTGAACTGAACTGAACTCCCTTTATAAACCCCATAGTGTTTAGCTTGGGCCCAGACATTCCTTAAGACCTCAAAGAGGTAGGTCCCGTAATGATATGTCACAGTTTGGGTTCTGCAGAAGCAGACAAAGAGATGAAGTTCGGCTTGCAGGTTTGCTTGCTCCTTGGAAGAAAAGTTATGACCAACCTAGACAGCATATTAAAACGCAGAGACATCACATTGCCAACAAAGGTCCATCTAGTCAAAGCTATGATATTCCCAGTAGTAATGTATGGATGTGAGACTATAAAGAAAGCTGAGTGCCGAAGAATTTGTTTTTGAACTGTGATGTCAGAGAATACTTTTGAGAGTTCCTTGGACTGCAAGGATATCCAACCAGTCAATCCTAAAGGAAATCAGTCCTAAATATTCATTGGAAGGAAGCTGAAGCACCAGTATTTTGGCCACCTGATGCTAAGAACTGACTCACTGGAAAGGATCCTGATGCTGGGAAAGATTGGAGGTGGGAGGAGAAGGGGTTGACCGAGGATGAGATGGTTGGATGGCATCACCAACTCGATGGACATGAATTTGAGCAAACTCTGAGAGTTGGTGATGGACAGGGAAGCCTGGCATGCTGCAGTCTGTGGGGTTGGAAAGAGTCGGACATGACTGAGTGACTGAATTGAACTGAACTGAACTTCCAGGATATTTGTCAGGGATCAATGCATGTGGAAGGAAGGTGGAAGAAGAATTGGGCAGATGGAGAAGTCCAACTGAGTTGCAGACCCTACAAAGCCTCAGTGAACCCAGCCCTACAGAGGTATTCCCTGAAGTACCAGCACAACTGGGCCTCTACATCCTCCAGCCCCTGGCTTGGTCAGTCGCTGTGCATGAGACTCCCTCAGAGGGGCCTGCCTTTGCGTGCCCTCTTGTGCTGACATAAGGCCCAGAGCAGCTATGAGCTGAGGCTGCCTGCTGACAACGGGGGCAACATGTCTTGCCAGGAAGGGAAATCTAGGTGGCACTTCACCTTGTCTATAATGAAGCAGGTCACCAAAAGCCATATGAGATTAAAGTTTAATAATTACCTGTAGAACTGAATCCTAATGGCCAGTTCTCTGACTAAAGTGAAAGACCACCCAATGAACCCAGATACTACCTAATAAGAAAAAAAGAACAATGGCACCTTGGTCTGGAATGATATGGGAAAGATAAAGCATCCTCCTAAATTTAAAAGGTTCTTGGACACATACAAAAACTTACATTTCCAAAACCCATCCAGGATGGTTCCTTTTCACAGACAGTTCTGAGTCAATGAGTAGAGAAATGCTCTCTGCTCAACCACATATTCAATTCAAAATATTTCCCCAGCAGGGCTTTAAATCTCTACCCTTTTAATGTGTGTGAAAACATGACATCATCTGACTCACATAAAAGCCTATTGAATAGCAATAGCTTCTCCTTACTGAAAGTCCACTGTGTATTAGGCATTTTACACATCTGTTTCTTAACACTGGTGCTGATCTTGTGCTAAGCCCTTTTCAGGGATTATCTCATTTAATCATAACAACAACCATATAATGTAAAATCTCTTATTCCTATTTTAGAGACAGGGAAATTACAATTTACCAAGAGGAAACAACTTGCACCAACAAGGTGGGAAACTGCAGAACCAGCATTTAATCTAAGCAGTCTGACCCCAGGGGGATTTAAAAGTTTTCTTTACAACAAGGATACCACTCTCTCATTAAAGACTCTAACCTATTTTTTGAAATTTGTTTTGTAAGTCCCTTGGGGTTTCAGAGCCTCAGGGATTTGATCTCAAGGCTTAAGAGGGTAGAAAACTATTGTGCCTAACAATGTCAAGATAAAGAACTCAAGTCACCCAAGAGGAAATGAGAGCGACCAGGTGGACTGGTCCGCCTTTGTGGACAAAGTGTTGGTGAGCATCCTTGCTCTCGTCTTACCCGTGGCAGCTCAGCTGATGCTCTTTAGGAGAGAAAAAAACAAGTAACAAAAGTGGAAAAAAAATCATTTATGTAATAAAAACATCCTCCTCAATCTTACAAAAGCTTCAGCAAAATCAGTCTTGCTAGTGAAGAAGACACTTGTGTGAGTGGATCCTTTAGAGAAGCTGGAGGAGGTGCGAAGATGTGTATCTGAGTGGTTGCTGGGTGATCATAGAGATAGCCCACTGAAACAAAGTCTCCCCAAAACAAGAGAACAGCTTATAACTGGGTTTCCCTTCCATTTAAAACAACCTATTGGGTGAGTTGGGCTTCCTTCATAGCTTAGTCAGTAAAGAATCTGCCTGCAATGCAGGAGACCCGGGTTCAATTCCTGGATCGGGAAGGTCCCCGGGAGGAGGGCATGGCCACCCACTCCAGTATTCTTTCTAGGAGAATCCCCATGGACAGAGCAGCCTAGTAGGCTACTGTCCATGGGGTCGCAAGAGTCAGACATGACTTAGTGACTACAGCGCCACATTGGGTGAGTTGATATTTCCATCTTGTGGCTGAAAAAACAGTGACTGTGAGACATGACCTTGCCAAAGGTCACATAGAGAATAATGACAGACCAGGTTCCATAGCCTGAGCTTATTTTTCTATGAACTTCAACTGTCATCAGAAGAGGTCAGGGGAAACATAAAAACAAACAAAAAGCTGTTAATATTTTGATTCCACTCTTAAGTCCTTGATTTTAATCTCTTTGACCTGAGCAGAAGAAGCTAAATGAAAAGTGAAAGCCACAGATAAGACTCCTTCTGAGTGACTGTGCGTGTAATATAAGGGGGCTCTGATCCCCCATGCCCCCCAACAAGGACAGCCATCACTGCATAATGAGGTTACAGCTCTTGCAGGAGATGCAGAGAGCCAGGGGATTTCAGCCTCAGAGAGCTAGAGAGGCTACGCATCACAACCCTTCCAAATCAGGGATCCTGTTCCTATCCATGAGATCTCTGCAAAGCATCATAAAATTGAAACTGAGGAAGATCCAGGTGTTACTTCAGGATACAGGTACCTAGCCCTCCAAGGAACACCACTGTTTAGATAAAAAGGTACCTGAAACATGAGAGTTGGCTATCGGCGTCACATCAAAACCCCAGCCAGAGGACTCTCCTCTGGTTGTTTCATTTGCATTGAAACAGGCATGCCTGCCAGTAGAGATTACAGCCCCAGATGTCCTCATTTGACCCACACTTGGATGGGTAGAAAGAAGCAGACCATCAGGCAAAGGTTCTCAACTTTGAACATTTACTCTGTACCAGGGTGTTCCTGGTGCAGGTAACTGAACGAATAATAAGAGAGATGAGATCCTTGTTTCAGGATGCTGACACTCTCATGGGCTAGATGCATAGGACCATGTGGAATACAAGACAGCAGAGTAAGGGAAGTTCTCACACTCAGAAGACCAGCTTCTTGGTTACTTAAGTTTAGCTGCAAAGGGGCTTTGAGGAGGAGAAATAAGCAAAGACTTACATAGAAGAACCATTTGTGTCTAGGCTATGATTCATTAGGTAGGACAAGGTGAAGGGGTTGGGGTAGAGTCAGGATGCCCCTGCCTCGTTCAACTCTCAGGCCACGAAGACCAACAATGGTCTGGTGTCAGGAGGCCCTGGGATTTCTTCTCCCACGTTATCCATGGGAACATCCCACAAAACTTCTGTCCCTTTGGAATCCTCCACCTTTAAAGACTTCTTTTGCAGCAGTCATTACCCTAAACTAGCCAGTGCCTTTGTCCCATGGTACATGGGTGCATGTGAGAAGCATTTAGTGTCCATACGGCCTTCAGTGTGCTGAGTAGAAGCAACCTTTCACCCTGAGAAGCCTGAGGACCCTCCTGCAGAGCATGAGGTGAGTGTGCTCCTGGAGGATCCTGTCAGGCTGCACCAAGCTCATGCCGATCACAAGGCAGGAGTCTCAATTAAGGAAAACGGAGACATTCCATTCCTTCCAGCCAGTTGGTGGATCCTTACTCTTCTTCAATCTATTTCTTCTTTTCTCACTCACTCTCCCCACACTTCTTTTCACTCTTTCTTGCTTTCCCTGGCCCAGCACGTGACTGCACTGAGGGTGTTCTCACCACTGATGACTGGGCAATCCCTTGGCCTGCAAAGAAGATATGCAGCCAAGCACCGGGCAGATATTAAAGGGCAGGGCCTTCCTTCCATCCAGGGGAATCATGTCATGGTCAAATTTGTAGTTCATTCCTAGTACCTTCAGGAAAATGTTCCCATCCCTGAATCACTTAACAGCTGGGCTATCAGCTGGGGAAGGTAGGGAAACTTGACCTAGGTCTGGGGTCCATTTCTGTGTTCCTACTTTTGAATCGAGTTCTCATCCAAGGGCTGGAGACAGACCTCAAAGGCCCTAGAATGTGTGAAGAGATGTCCAGGCTGGTGAACCTCATGCCCTGCTGCTTCTCCTACTTTTGTTAGAGACTTCCTCTGAGACCTTCCCTATCTCCTCTCTGCTGTTCTCCCATTTGGGAAAAGAAGAACACAGAAAGGACACTGCTTTATGCCACCACCCCACCCCCAGCGCCCCTTAGGTCTGCTGTATCCAACAGTCGATAGCCAAGGTCACCACAAGGTGGACAGTCACGGTCCACCCACTGAGCCATTTGCAGCCTCTCTGGGGCTTGAGACAGGAAGTGAGGCTACACAAATGATTAACATCTTCATTTGTGTAAAGAGGGAAATGAGTCCCACTGCAGCCATCCCTACAGCTACACACACACACACACACACACACACACACACACATATACACACCCCTGGAAATCCAGCTCCTAGAGCGTGTGCAAGTGGGGAATGGGAAGCCTTGGCTGCTCTCCACCTCACTAAGGCAGAGCGGCAGAGTGTAGTGGAGCGGGGAGCACCCATCTCTGAGTCTTCATCGGGAAGGGCAAGGGGTCTGAGTTAAGGAGTGAGCTCTTTAACTGAGAAACACAGATTTCCCCCAACTCTTCCAGACTCAGGGCCCAGCCTCCCCAGACTGCAATCTCACAGGGTGATATGTGAGATGCTTGTCTTTTACTCTTCATGGAGGGTTTCTGGCCATAGCAGGCCTATGTGGCCCTATCCACCCCATTGCCCTGTAGAGTTCAGGAGAGCCAGGGTGTAGGGTGAAGGGCTGCTTGAGCCGGCACTGGGATTGGGACTTCAATGTATTTCTCACCCTCACAGGCTGTTACAGACTTTTATAACATGTCTTTGTTGTGAAACTTTTAAGTGATAAATTTAAGAAAAAAATATTTTAAGGATAGAGTCTCTCAGTGATGAGAATGAAGAAACGCTGGATGGTAATGGATGTGTGATCCCACTGTCAGCTTCCTTCCAGAATGGGCTCTTCTTGAGGCAAAGCAAGTGCTCCCTTTGCCAGAGCATGAGCTACTGGGACCCATATGCAGCAGACACAGAGGCCATCACTCTCCGATTTGAACAAGCATATCTTTAAAGAACATTTTTGGGGGATAGGAAAAACAGGTTATCCTCTTCAGAGAAGGTTCTACATGGATGGAAGGAGACTTTAGGGCTCAGTGAGGAAGGCACATCCCATAATACAGAACAGATGGTAGTGGTGACAACAGCCCGTGGGACCTGGCACCCTTGCCACCTGCTGGTGAGCCCTTATGGGAGACACAGACTTTGCAGGAGGGATGGAAGAAGGACGTCTTGGACACTGTCACTGGACAGCTGACACTGACCTAGTTGGTTTCAAGGCAACTTGCTATCTTTTCCCTTTTCTCCTTAGACATACCCACCCTAGCAAACAACTCATCCCTTTTTTGGTTTTCTTTTTTGAGCATCTTGTTCCTCAGTGCAAGAACTGGGGCACTAAGGTCTCTGTTGATCCCACATCCTGGGAAAGGTGGTCCATTACCTCTCTGATGAGAGAGGTCCCTCTGCTTGCTCACTGAATTCCCTAAAGGAAATGTCCCCATCTTTCCCCCAAAGGGGAAAAACACTTTATAATTCAAAACTGGTAATGTGATAAAAGTAGAAGTCTAGGGAACTTTTGCAAATTATAGGATATTCCAGACATGATAAAATAATATGTGATCTTAGGGCTTCTCTAAGGGCTTCCCTGGAAGGAAGCAACAGTTAGAACTGGTCATGGAACAACAGACTGGTTCCAAATAGGAAAAGGAGTATGTTAAGGCTGTATGTTGTCACCCTGCTTATTTAACTTATATGCAGAATACATCATGAGAAACGCTGGGCTGGATGAAGCACAAGCTGGAATTAAGATTGCCAGGAGAAATATCAATAACCTCAGATATGCAGATGACACCACTCTTATGGCAGAAAGTAAGGAGGAACTAAAAACCTCTTGATGAAAGTGAAAGAGGAGAGTGAAAAAGTTGGCTTAAAGCTCAACATTCAGAAAATGAAGATCATGGCATCTGGTCCCATCACTTCATGGGAAATAGATGGGGAAACAGTGGAAACAGTGTCAGACTTTATTTTGGGGGGCTCCAAAATCACTGCAGATGGTGAATGCAGCCATGAAATTAAAAGACGCTTACTCCTTGGAAGGAAAGTTATGACCAACCTAGATAGTATATTGAAAAGTAGAGACATTACTTTGCCAACAAAGGTCCATCTAGTCAAGGCTATGGTTTTTCCTGTGGTCATGTATGGATGTGAGAGTTGGACTGTGAAGAAAGCTGAGCACCAAAGAACTGATGCTTTCAAAATGTGGTGTTGTAGAAGACTCCTGAGAGTCCCTTGGACTGCAAGGAGATCCAACCAATCCATTCTAAAGGAGATCAGCCCTGGGTGTTCTTTGGAAGGAATGATGCTAAAGCTGAAACTCCAGTACTCTGGCTACCTCTTGCAAACAGTTGACTCATTGGAAAAGACTCTGATGCTGGGAGGGATTGGGGGTAGGAGGAAAAGGGGACAACAGAGGATGAGATGGCTGGATGGCATCACTGACTCAATGGACGTGACTTTGAATGAACTCCAGGAGTTGGTGATGGACAGGGAGGCCTGACATGCTGCGATTCATGGGGTATCAAAGAATTGGACACAACTGAGCGACTGAACTGAACTGAACTGAAGGGCTTCCCAGTGGCTCAGTAGCAAAGAATATACCTGCAATGCACGAGATGCAGGAGACAAGGGTTTGCAGTCAGGAAGAACCACTGGAGAAGGAAATGACAACCCACTCCTGTATTCTTGCCAGGAAAATCCCATGGACAGAAGAGCCTGGGGCTAGAGTCCACAGGATCGCAAAGAGTTGGACATGACTGAAGCAACTGAGCAGCACAATATGTGATCTTAGATGGGATTCTGTATTGGAGGAAAAACAATGCAATATAAGATATTACTGGCTAAACTGACAAGAAATGCAGTCACCAGATTAGATAGAATTTCTATATTAATGTTCAGTTCAGTGAAGATGAGAACCATGCTGTGGTTGTAGAAAAGAATTTTAATCTTATGAAATACACACTGAAATATTTAGGGATAAAAGGCAATTATGTATGCAATTTACTTTCCAATATTCAGGAAAAAGAGTCATTGTGTGTAGGGACAGAAAGAAGGCAAATGGAACAGAATGATAACACGAGGTGAATCTGAGTAAAGAGTATGCGCTTCACTATTCAGGAAACTTCTCTGTAAGCTAGAAATTATTTTCAAGTAAAAAGTTTGATAAAGTGACCCATGGCTCTGTCTTCTAAATGTTACCCCTTCTCTGAGACGCTCTAACTGTTGCCTTCTGCAACTGCTACCATCATACAGAGCCCCCAGAGATGTGATAACCCAACCGTGAATTCTTTGTGTTAGATGCTGTCTCAAGCAAATGCCCTGGGGTACACTTATCACAGCTGACATTCAAACAGTTCAAGCAGGGTTTTACAAAATACTGGGAAAGCGCAAACAACAAATGGAATAGAAAAAATTGACACACAAACAAAAATACAAAATAAATGCAAAACTCCAAAGAAGGGGATGATACTTCTGAGATTTAACTTTTGCTTTAACACACACCTGGGGAAGGACACTGCATCTCATTGCTCCTCAGTTTCCTGACCCAGTATGTGGAGATAAATACATTCACTTAAGCGGTTAAAATGACAACAACAACGAAACCACAATAAATAAGCCACATGAGATGGATTCATAAAAAGAAGCATATCAAGAGGAAATTAACCCTGTCAGGAAAATGGAACAACCAGCTACGATAGTTGAAACAGAATGGTACCAGTTCAGAGTTGGACAGAAAAATAATGGAAAAGAACATAGCTCAGAAATCAACCTCAACTCCAAAAGAAATTTTGTGTTTGAAACAGAAGGCATTTAAAATTGTTGGGAGAATGTTACAGTCAATATATTTGGTTGAGAAAAGCAAGGAGCTGAGGAGAAACGGGTTTTTAGGATGCTGAAAAGCAGGAAGCTGAGATGCTCAGAAACATCTAGGCACTGCCCTCACTTTTCTATATTAAGTGCTAATGCAGAGTGCAGGCAAAGAGCTTATACTGGAGAGAACTGAGAACAGCTAGACACTAGATGAGCAGGTATAGACCTGAGGTAGTTTTTATTCTTGTTTGAATTCACGAAATGGTCCGATTTTTTGTCTGGGGTATATATACACCTCCTCCTGTGCATATGCTTTCAGTTTAAAAGAATCAGGGTAGGCGTGTGCAGCTGAAATCATGCATAAAGGAAAGCAGCTGGATCAGGGGTTGGCAGGTTTTGTTTTGTTTTGTTTTGTTTTTTTCCTGTGAAGGGCTAGATAGTAAATATTTTAGATTTTGCAGATCAACAGGCAGTGCTGAGGATATCATGTAGGAAGCAGGCTGAATTCTAAGACAGCCCTGAAGATTCCTGCCTCTTGGTTTATACCAAGCACACACTGCCTTCTCCTTGACCAGGGTGTAGGGCCATAACTGGTTTCATTATGTGTCAAAAATACTGGGATGGTCATTACTGTGGTTATGGTATGTCATATAAGACTTAGTCATAACAGACAGAGATTCTTTTAATAGCTTTGAAGAAGTTACCAAGTTGTGGTTAGGAACAGAAGGCAGCCTCTAGGATCTGAGAGGGACCTTTAGCCAGACAGTTAACAAGAAAACAAAGACTTCAGTCCTACACCCAAGGAACTGAATTCTGCCAACAATCTGAATGAGACTGGAATAGGAACTCAACTCCAGATGATAATGTAGCCCAGCTGACACTTAGATTTCAACCTTGTGAGACTCTGAGCAGAACTCAGTGATGCCACACTGACACTTCTGACCTGCAGAACTTTGGGACAATAAATGGGTGCTGTTTTAAGCTTCTAATTTTGTGGTAGTTTGTTATGCAGAAATAGAAAACTGATATGCTAACATAACAAGGAAGAAAACAAATTTTTGCAATGTTTTTGTTAACAAAATACAAATGTAATATTAGTTAACTTTTTCTTTTGCAGTACAGGTCTACTAATGAAAAGAGTGGAATGGAGGGGGAACATCTCTTTTAATCTGGGTAAAAATTAGTATTTCCTATTGATAGATTACAGTGAATGATGTCGGACTTGTGATCTCTGAAGAAGATTTAGCTTTGGGACCGAGGGCGAGGCTTGATCACTCAAAAGAGTTTTTGTAGCAGAGTTTTTTTTAAAGAGAAAAAGGGACAGAGAAAGCTTCTGACATAGACATCAGAAGGGGGATGGAGACTGCCCCACTGGCTAGTCTTAGAAAAGGGAGTTATATATTTTTTCAATTGGTTATCACAACAAATAAAAGAATGTCTCAAGGTTATAAAGATCTTATTAGACCCACTCCCACAATTTACATTTTAAGATGACAGGATTAGAACTAACAATAGAAAGATTTTACCAGACCCACTCCCATAATATACATTTTAAGATAACAAGATTAGTCAGAAGGTTCTTGTTAAGGAGAAACATGTCTTCAAGCAAGATACATTGTTACATTGATGAAGACATATAGAAAAAAAAGTTTATCCTTTTCTCCTTGAGAACCTCAGACCCCTTTCTCTTCCTTGGGAACCCTGGACTTTTTATCAACCTGCCTAGGAATTGACTTACTATGATCAAAATTGGTTGTAAATACTTATATGGTAATACTGATCTGTGACTAAAGTCTATATACTTCATCTTTGAAAATTTCTTTCTGCATAAACACGTCCTACTAAAAGTACTATCAATTTATGAGCATGTAAATATTTTGGAATTGAGGTAAAATTCAAATAACATAAAATTAACCCTTTCAACGTGGCATTTAGTGCATTTACAATGTTTTGCAACCATTACCTCTATCTAGTTCCAAACATTCTATCATTATTAAAGGAAAGTGTACCCATTATGAACTTGCATTCCATTTCCCCCTTATCTCAGCCCCTGGCAACTACCAGACTACTTTCGGACTGTGTAGACATCCCTATTCTGAATATTTTATTTAAGTGGAGTCACATGATGTCTGACCTTCTTTGGCATATTTCACTCAGCATAATGTTTTCAAGGTTCACTCACAGTGAGTACTGCTAAGTACTTTGTGCTGTGTGTGTATTAGTTGCTCGGTTGTGTCTGACTCTTTGGGACCCCATGAACTGTAGCCCTCCAGGCTCCTCTGTCCGTGGAATTTCCCAGGCAAGAATCCTGGAGTGGTTGCCATTTCTTCCTCTAGGGGATCTTCCTGACCCAGGGATCTTTGTAAATGTATATACCATAATTTATCTTTTATGGTATATATATCTACAATGTTTCTGATGTACACTTCAGATGTTTCTGCCTTTGGCTATTGTGAATAACGCTGCTATAAATATGTATATATACATATTTGTCTGAGTACTAGCTTTCAATTGAGCGTGGGATGGTATAAACTTAGGAGTGGAACTGCTGAGTCATATGGTAATTTATGCTTGTCTTTCTGACAAATTTTGTCACAGTAGTTCTACCATGTCCCACTCCCATCAGCAATGCACAAAGGTTCCACTTCCTCCACATTCTCACCAACACTTGCCATCTTCTGGCTTCTGGTCTTTTGATAATAGCTCATCCTGCTGGGTGTGAGGCAATTAAATTATTCTTCACTGTGATTTTGATGTGCATGTCCCTAATGAACAATTATCATTCCAGGTACTATGTTGTTGTTATGGTTTAGTTGCTAATTTGTGTCCAACTCTCTGTGTAGCCCTCCAGACTCCTCTGTTCAGGCTAGAACACTGGAATGGGTTGCCATTTCCTTCTCCAGGGGATCTTCCTGACCCAGGGATCAAAACCACTTCTCCTGCTTGGCAGGTGGACTGTTTATCACTGAACCAGCTGGGAAGCCCTCTAAATACTTTGTGCTGTGCTGTGCTTAGTTGCTCAGTCATGTCTGACTCTCTGTGACCCCCATGGACTGTAGCCCTCCAAGCCCCTCTGTCCATGAGATTCTCCAGGCAACAATACTGGAGTGGGTTGCCATTTCTTCCTCTAGGGAATCTTCCCAACCCAGGGATCAAACCAGGTCTCCCACATTGTAGGCAGATTCTTTACCTACTGAACCACTAAGGAAGTCCATATACTTGCTGGCAATTTATAAATCTTCTCTGGAGAAATCCTTTGCCCATTTTAAAATTGTAGTTTGCTATTCTGTTTTTGGGTTGTAGGAGTTATCCAAAGATTCTGGGTGCTAGACCCCTATCAGATATAGGGTTTACAAATATTTTCTCCCATGCTGTAGATAATATTTTCACTTTGTTGATAGGGTCCTTTGATGGATAGAGATTTTAATAAAGTTTAATATATGTTTTAATATGTGTTATATATATATGCTATTTTCTCTTGTGGTTTTAGGTTGAATTTAGTCAGAAATATTATGAAGTATGCAGCAACAGTTAGTTTTCAAATCCATTCAGTACTCAATATTTGCTGAGAGCAATTTTTTTGTTCAGAAAAATTTCACTCTTGGCCCTCTACTCAAAAAAATTACAATACAATCTTCCCACTGCTAAGTCATTGAACTTCTGGGTAGTAGGGAATTTATTCTGCTTATATTTATAACTAAAATTAATGACATTGATAATGTTTAAGTCCAAAAGGTGAATGAAGTCACTATTGGCACTACTAATTCAATAACACATGATAGAGCCAATTATTTTCTGTAGACTACATGACAATGAATAATACTCTTTGTTTCTTTGTGTCGATTCAAATTACCATTAGTGTCATTTCCTTTTAACCTGAAGGATTTCCCTTGGGACTATTTTTAAGACATTTCCACTAGGAATGAATATTTCCCATATTTGCTTACCTAGGAAAGTATTTCACATTCACTTTCTTAAAGGATAGTTTTGATGGATATAGAATTATTTGTCAACTTCTTTTTATAGCATGTTAAATATGTTATTGCATTGTTTCATATCTTCTATTGTTTCTGATCAGAAATAAGCTATGATTCTTATTGCACCTCAAGATAATCTGTTTTAGATTTTAATAGTGTCAACTACATATTGGCACTTACCAGAGCATTGCCACCTATTGAAAAACAGAGGCATTTGCCATCTGCCTCTATGGAGATTGAGCCCCATGCTGCTATAGCTGTTGACCTTCAACAGTCCTTGAGGGAGTTCAGCCTGGAGAGGCACTCTGTGCTCCAGGGAATCTAGTGGGACAGGTCTTTAGATAGTTGGATGTTTTTAAGAGCAGATTTTATGATCTTAATCCTTTTATCTCCTCTTATCTAGAGAAGCACTAAATCCCTTCCTGGTGACATCAGACCCTCATTATTAACAAAAGCCCTTTTGTAAAATGAGTGCTTCATGGTATTGAACTCACCCTTCACTAAAACTTATATATTGACTTTCCCTCCTGCTGCTTTGGAGCAGTCTCTCAGAGCTATCTCAGGTGCTGCTTCCCGGGCTGCAGTCCTCATTTTGCCCCACATAAAACTTAACTCACAACTCTCCAGTTGTACATCTTTTTTTTTAGTTGACAATATTTATAATATAAGGCGTCTAGATTTTGATCTGTTAGTCTTTATCATACTTGAAATTTGGTGTATTTCTTGAATGTATAGATTCATTTTTTTCATAACTTTTGGAAGTTTACAGCTATTATTTCCTTAAATATTGTTTTGTGTTCCTTCCTATCTTTCTTCCCTCTCTCCTCTTTTTCTGAAATCTCCATTGTGCACATGTTGCCAATTTTGGTACTGTTCCGCAGGTCTCTGAGGTACTAATCATTTTGTTTTCCAGTGTTTCATTGTTTTTCAGATTGTATTGTGTTTTTTTGCTCAGTTCTCATGTTTGCTGATTCTTCTGCCAGTTCAAAGCATCTATTGCACCTCTCTGCTGTATTATTTAAATTTCACTTACTGTACTGTACATCTAACTCAGAATTTCAATTTTTTTTCTTTTTTAATCTCTTTACTAGCACTCTATTTGATGATTCATTGTTGTTACATTTTCCTTTAGTTCTCTAAATGTCATCTCCTTTTATCATTTGAATAAACTTATTACAGTAGCTGCTTTGTAGTTTTTTGTTTGCTAAACATCTGGATTCCTTCAAAGATAATTTTCACTGATGCTTTTTTTCTGTTTATTGACCAAACTCTCCTATTATGTTACATTTTTTCATAGTTTCTTTAACTGAGCATTTTAGATAATATATTATAGCTCACTGGATTCTGATTTGATCATTCCCAGGAGATGCTATGGCTTTAACTGTTTATCTGTTGAGTGACTTGGTTGGACTAATTCTGTAGGATCTACCTACCCTGCATTGTGTGCCCACCATGTCTCGACTCAGGTTTTTTAAAAAATCCTTTTTTAAAAACCAATTTTAAGCCTGGCTTTCCTGGGTTTGCCTCCATGTGAGCAGACCTTAATGGTTGAGAGATATCATCGATGACTCAGTGGACATGAATTTGAGCAAACTGTGGGAGATAGTGAAGTATAGGGGAGCCTGGCATGCTGCAGGCCATGAGGTCGCAAAGAGTCGGACACGACTTAGCAATTGAACAGCAACAACAGGGATACTGGTCAGAAGCTGTGTCTAATCACCTTGAAATTTTAACCTTTTGCTTATACTTCTGTAAATTGCAGAAAGTATTCAAAGCTCAGGCAGTTATCAAACATGCTCCAGCCTTTACTTTCTGCTTGTGAAGACCTCACATTCAGCCATGAATAGATAGCTAAGGTCCCCTCTTGTCTCTCCTGAACAGACACATAGCCTTCTTGACCACCAGAAATGTCTGGGTTATTATCAAAAATTCCTTATTCCCTGCATTTCTCTATCACATTTCTGGCTAATCTGTTTCTTGGCTCAGTTAGTACCATGGCCTTAGGCAGAGGTGTTGTTCCTCTTCCTAGACTGATACTGAAATCTCTGTTATTTTTTACAAAGCCCATGGGCATCTGGCTTTTATCCACTCTACTCCAAATCAAGCCAGCCCTCTATGCATTGTAGAGTTGTGTTTTCTCACAGTCTGCCTCAGTCATGATACAGCTACTATGCCAGGTAGCTGGGAATGGATGCAGCCTAAATGTCACAGACTCTCACTCTCCTTATAGATGTTTAGGAGTTTTTCTTGAGTAAACACTCCACAATTTATCTTATGCCTTTGATAAATTTCAGTTCAGTTCAGTTCAGTTACTAGTCATGTCTGACTCTTTGTGACCCCATGAATTGCAGCACATCAGGCCTCCCTGTCCATCACCAACTCCTGGAGTTCACTCAGACTCATGTCCCTCGAGTGAGCAATGCCATCCATCCATCTCATCCTGGGTCGTCCCCTTCTCCTCCTGCTCCCAATCCCTCCTAGCATCAAACTCTTGTCCAATGAGTCAACTCTTTGCATGAGGTGGCCAAAGTACTGGAGTTTCAGCTTTAGCATCATTCCTTCCAAAGAAATCCCAGGGTTGATCTCCTTCAGAATGGACTGGTTGGGTCTCCTTGCAGTCCAAGGGACTCTCAAGAGTCTTCTCCAACAACACAGTTCAAAAGCATCAATTCTTCAGTGCTCAGCTTTCTTCA